>JAVCKT010008200.1:0-35995 GCA_032273925.1 Rhynchotus rufescens
GTGGCACAGGGCTGCATCCAAGCGAGTTTTAAAGATCTCCAAAGAAGGAGACTCCACAACCTCTCTGGGCAGCCTGTGCCAGGGCTCTGTCACCTTCACAGTCAAGAAATATTTTCTTAAGTTCCTGTGGAACTTTTGGTGCCTCGGCTTGTGGCTGTTTCCTCTAGTCCTATTGCTGTCCAAATGTCCTAGCTCAGAGGACAGGCCCAAATGTGGAGGGTCACGGGTGCTGTCAGGACTGCCAAGCAGTATTAGGTGGCTCTCGTGCTCAGGGTAGCAGTGAGGTTTTCCATGCCCTGCTAGGGGTGGATAGGTGGTGGGTAGATAGCCCCAAGCACGGATCTGCACTCAGTGGTGGTTGTGCACATGCTGGGGCCATGGAAAACTTGGGGGAGCAGCAGAGTGAATCTGAGGTGAGTGCTGCTGAGTCCCCCTGACCATGAGGGCCTGCAGCTGTCTGCACACTGAATTTCTCGCACTGAAAAAGAGCGTGGTCCTGTCTGCAGGACTGCTGGGGCTCCCCGGGGGGCGTAAATGTAGCGATGCTGCAATTTACGATGGCCCCTGAGGTGTCAGAACATGAGCAAGCGGAAAAGCCCAGCTGGATTAGGCAATGTTTCCTGGGGGAGGAGAAATTCCTGGTGATGAGAGGTGGCAGAGTATTGAGTAAAATGGGCTAAAGGTAAAGGCAGGCACGTGTGTGTGCTGTCAGACTGAGACCCTGTAGTGCCTCCTCCCTCCCTCCTTCCCAATCCTCTGGGGAGGTGGGGTGGGAAAGGAGGGGGAATCACACGTGTGTGCCAAGTGACTTGTTGTCCTGAGGTCAGGACACTGTTCCCTGGCAGAACAAAAAATGCACTTTTTCCAAAGAATTTGAAATCTAGCATCAATGGGCTCTTCAGCGTGACTGAGGAGGCAACACCTTCCACTGCGTTACCCAAGTCCAGGGTCACCTGTGGCCCTCCACCGAGGGAGGGTCCATTGCCCCCACGCTGGTAGCGTGGGATGGAGCAGTGATGGGAACAAGGTCAGCTGCTGGTTTGGCTAAGTGGGGAACTATTTGGCACTGCCACTTCCCTCCTGTGTTGCCTGTGTCAGAGGGCACTGTGTCACCCACTGGGCACCACAGGTGACTCTGGGCAGGATTTCAGAGGCTGGCTGCACATCTCTGAGTAATTGCATGGTGGTACCTGTGTCAAAGGGCTGTGCTGCTCTCGTGTGTGGATTTCAAAAGCCACCCAAATGTTCTTCAGGTGTAGATTTTGAAAGTGTCATCCCTTGAGAGAAGGGCACATGCAGATACCTGATTGTTACTGGGTAGTGTAGAGCTTGAGCATGGTGTACCGGATGAAATAGCATGAGAGCTTGAGACTTAGAGCTTAAGTGCTCAGGGATTGTGCCCTGACTAGGTGAATAGCGGGGTGGTTACATCCATGTTAGGGTCACAAGCGATGCCCGCTGTGCTCCTGCCTGGTGCTGCCTTCCAGCTGCCTCTGGCAAACTCAGCCCCGCTCGTGGCCAAGGGCTTAAAGGCTGTTAAACGCTGCCCCTGATTAGAAGGGAGCTCAGTGTACTGCTTGAGCAGCGTGTGTTTAATTCTGTGCACGTTGCTGCTGAGCTCTCAGCGGGGCGCTCCTCGCCCCAAAGGCCATACGGGCGCTGGCGGTGCCCAACGACGGTGACACAGCAGGGGAGAGGTGAGAGCGAGGGCGTCCTGCCTGTGCCAGCCAAGGGCTGAACTTGCACCCTAGGCTCCCTGCGCTGCACCCGTGGCTGTGTGAGCCAAGAAAGGGAGCCAGGAGCCTCTGGGGATGATAGGGTGCAATGCAAACGTTCCCCGGAGCAGTTGTAGTCTGAAAGCTGCCAGCCGTGTGTTCCTAGTGTCTGTCTTTCCATGTGCTAGCAAGACTGGTGCAGGAAGCAGGCTTGAATTCTGTGGGATGTGTATTTGTGGGAAGGTGCCGTGTGTTTTGAGACAATTGTCCTGGTTCTCTGACTTTAATCCCAGCTTTGAAACAGAGGGATTATGCAACTGGTCAGAAGGAGTCTGTAAGAGCAGTGACCTGCACTTGGACCTCTGTAATCCTAGTTGAGTGTTCTAGGTGATGGCTGTTCTGGCTCACTGCCCATCTGCATCTCGGACATCAGCTTCTGCAGCTAGATCTGCTCACGAGACAGCAGCCCCTTGATCTTTATATTTATCTTGCCCCGTTTGCTCTCACCTTTGTGGCCTCTGTGAGAAATCAGTGCTTATTAGGCTGGAATATCAGACCATTTATGTAAAAAATGTATAAATTTTCATCTAAGATGCAGATTGTTTCTACTGCAACAGTTTTCACTTCTTTCATTAGGCATTATATGGGCAGAGTTGAACTGAAACATCACAGAATGGTTTAGACTGTAAGGGACCTCTAGAGATCATCTAGTACAACCCTAAACAAGACTGTTGTTGACCAACCACACTGTTATTACGTTAAGGCACCTCTAAGCACAACTTCTTATGATGTTTTTTTTTTCCCCTTGAAGAGTTTTTCCTTTCTTTAATGGGTACTATAATAAAAACAAACAAAAAACATTGTGATCCTGTCTGTGCTCATAGAAAAGGCTTCTACTGTGAAGAAAGGAAGGTGCTTTTGGTCCAAAGCTTCCCTTTGCTCATGTGTCGGTTCTCATTTGGTCTTCTGTGTCAGCACAAGATGGTCTTGGATAAAATTTCTGAGTTGATAAAGTGTCAGATGGTGGGAAGGGGTTGTCTTTCTTGCTTCACCTCCCGTAGGTTGGGTATGTTTGCTCTTTAAGAGTCCATTTGAGGAATAGGAGCTCCAGCCAGGCTGCTGAAGGGGATGCAGTACTCAAATACTCTGATTTTCTTGTCATAGATGTAGAGCTCTGATAGTAAAGCTGTCTCCTGAAACATTGCAGAGCAGCAAGTACTTTGGAGGATGTCTGCTATTGTAAGAATGATTTTCTCATACAGTTACTCTTTCTTCCCCAAGGTATCATAGAAAGAGATGAAACCACTATGGAGAAAGAAATTGCAGGTCTGCATCGAGTGGACTTCGAGTTCTCCGACATATTCTATTTCTGCAGAAAAGGCTTTGAGGCCATTGTGGAGGATGAAGTCACCCAAAGGTTTTCTTCCGAAGAGCTGGTCTCCTGGAATCTCCTCACAAGGACTAACGTCAACTTCCACTACGTCAGCGTGCGGCTGACTGTTGTGTGGGTTGTTGGGGTTGTGGTGCGGTACTGCTTCCTGCTGCCGCTCCGGTGAGTGCGGGAGGAACTGGGGTCATCTGGGAATGCATCAATGGGGATCACTTTAGGAGACATCAGTTCTCTAGCAGAAGGTAGCATTAGCAGAGGCCACCTGTGGGTACAGGCAGATAACTTTGGCTAAACAGCTGCTCACAACACTTACCTTCTCATTCCCCACGAAGAATAGTTGAGGGCCAGTAATTGTCTTTTCCATGACTATGTTGCCTAGGTCAGATGGAGTGGCAACCTAAGAGGAAATTGGGCAATGTTGACTTAAACTCTGACCTTATAAGTGTTGGTGGGTCTGATGTCGTTGCCTTTGTACCATGTTTTAAGCAATATGTGGCTGAGAGTCATTAACAGTAGAGCCATAGAAAAATGGATATTTGGGGATTCTGAGGAATAGCTGAACTTCTGCCCTTCGTTTCCATTTTAAAGGGAAAGGTGATACTGAAAGGTCCCAAACGAGTTATCCAGCTTGAATGTCTCTCTCCTTACAGCTTTACCCTGGCTGCCATTGGGATTACCTCGATGATTGTGGGGACCACAGTGGTAGGGCAGCTGCCAAACAGCAGGTGAGTAGGGGTGGGTGAGTGGACGTGAGGGACGCAGCAGCCAAGTCGGTAGCATTGCTGTGCAGAGAAGCCAGGGTGAAGACTGGGACAGATGCTGACATGGTTCATAGTAAATGACACCCACAAATAGTGGGTTTATGGCAGCATTTCCCATTGAGCCTGAGGACAACTTCTGGCCAAGCTTGATACTGAGGATGGTGATTTCTGATGGGACCGTTGTGGGAGAGAAAGAGGCCGAGTTGTTGTTAAAATTGAAAAATTTCAGGAAGATCTTGGGGGCTAAAATACCCCATTGTCTCAGGACTGCCAAGCTGAAGAACTGAGGTACAAAACAGCCCCTCAGGTAGGGTGCTGGTCATGTCCATTCCTCAAGGAAAGGAGGAGAAAGATGTGTGGGAGAAAGACCCACTGGTGTGACCTTGGTACAGGTACTGAGGAACACAGAAGGAGATGAGAATTACTAAAACTTCTGTTTTTAATCCACCTGGTAAATAAGTAGTGCAGCATCCTACTGAGTAACTAAGGTTTCCTTTTAAAAAACAAATGGGGAGAATAATCAGAGGAAAGAATCTGATTTCAGCAGTGTGCATTAGTGACAGGACGGTGAGGCAGTGTCCAGCCACGGGCAGCCCGGTCACGTGCAGAAGTGCATAGGAAAGGGCAGACATAGCTCTGTGCTGGGACAGCGCCAGAAATAGAGCAAATAAGGGTTGAAGGTAATACTGAATTGTTCAGGTCTCCCTCCCTCCCTCTTTCTGCACCTGTCCAAGTTGTAATTCAGGAGACGTGTTGGCACCCTTGTTCTGTGGTGGGGTCTCACTGTCAAGGTCAGTCCTTGGTTGAACACTAACACATCTGAGGCCCTGGTAGCTCCTGGGCTGCTTTGGTGCTAGGATACAAAATACCAGTGAGGAAATGTCTGCCTTGCCTGCTACCTGAGCAAATAGAATTGAGAATGATGTGTCTGGGCTGAGTTGTTATAGCGAGTGAGTGATTCAGGTGGGAATAGCCCACTGTGCTTTAGTAAAAACCTCTCCCCTCCCTGGCTCTGAGTAGGCTGGAGAGTACTGTCAGTGGGGAACTGCTTTGCAAGGTGCTCCACGTTACTGCGTTCTCTCTTTCAGTGTGAAAAGCTACCTGAGTGAACTCGTCCACCTCACGTGCTCCCGGATCCTTGTTAGAGCGCTCTCTGGCACCATCCATTACCATAACAAGTGAGTGACCAGAATGCCAGCATTGTCCAGGCCTTTGTGTGTCCCTCTACCAGCGTGAATGTCCCCTTTGAAATGGGGCTGCTGGTTTCTGACCCCCAGGTGGGCCCTGCACTAGATGCCGACTCACCTGCAAGTTCTGAAGAAACGCCCACGTAACGGGGAGCGCCCTGCGGTGTTAGCCTGACAGCAAATTTTGTGTTTGCAGGGAGAACAAACCTCAGAAAGGCGGCATCTGCGTGGCCAACCACACGTCACCGATAGACGCGATCATTCTGACCAACGATGGCTGCTACGCGATGGTACGCGGGACCTGTGGTGGCACGGGGGAGAGGGCGGGCGTGCCCAAGGGGAAGGCCAGGGGATGGTGGCTGTGGGGTTTACTATTTAATTTTCACATTTAGTAGTGATGTTCAGTGTTGGTTGGTGGGAAGACTACAGTTGTGCTGACGTTGGACCACGCGGGAGCTTTTGTTCTGGTGAAATTACCCTGCAATGTCAATGCCAAGAGGTTCTTCTAATATTAAACTAGAGACAGTTTTGCGTATGCTTCCAGACCCTTTTAACTGAGTGCATTTCACAGGTTTTTACTGGCCTTTACCAATCCTGATTTGCAGTCTCCAGTAGGCTTTTTTTTCCTTTTTTTCTTTTAGCCATAGGGATGCAGAGAGGAATCTGTACTTTACGGGAGTTATTTTTATGCTAACATGTCTCATTGGTCTTGCAGGTTGGCCAGGTTCACGGTGGACTCATGGGCGTTATTCAGAGAGCCACCGTCAAGGCCTGTCCTCACGTCTGGTTTGAACGCTCAGAAGTTAAAGACCGCCACCTAGTGACAAAAAGGTGAGTTGGGACTCGAAAATCAAGGACCCAGACTAGGAATTAGAAAGCTGCTAAAACAAAAGCTGAGGGAGGTAAATGTGGGAAGGGACACTTGGAACCTCCTTGTCCTGTAAGGACTCGATGTCTTCGAAAAGTATCTTCTGAGGGTAGGGCTGAGGGTATCGACTTGTCTAGTGCCAAAGGGTGGTGGCTGCTGCTTGCAAGCCCTGATGATAAGGACACCAGTCACCTGGAATTCCGTGTTGCTGATGGAACCTTCCAAGCAGGAGGAGCAGGAGTGCTCAGTATAGCAGTGGCTGTGTGCCAGCAGTTAGAGCAAGAGCAGTGACTGGCTCATTCAGAAGGGCCTGAAGGTGCTTGCTTGGGGTAAATAGACTTGCCAAATGTCAGGCCCCCAAATTGCTGAGGAACACTGGAATGCTTGACAAGCTTCACAAGGGGGAAGTGTTTCAGTCCAAAGGTTTTGGGAAAGATTGGATTGTAGCTGAGCATACCAAAAGATCTGATTTAGGTAACCACAACTCTGTTTTGTTAAAACACCTCTGCCCAGGATGTCAAAGTGGAGAGAAACTGTTTGTTAAACTTTGTTTTTTGCTTCCACAGGCTGAGAGAACATGTGGCAGATAAGAGCAAACTTCCAATTTTAATTTTTCCAGAAGGTAAGAAACGGAACAGCTCTTTTCCTCTATTCAACATAATCTCACCTCTGTCATTCTCTTGTCATGGATTCTGATGCTCTAAGGGAACTAACCCTTTGCTTAGACTTGTATTAGGACTTGGATGTTATTTTTGCCTTTTATAAGGTTTCACAAAGACAATGGTGTACAATCTCTGGGTATTGCATCTTCTGACTGAAGGTGTATGCAGAAGCAAGGGAATATCATTTGCTTTACTCTGTGAATCTATTCTTGTGTTCTTTCTGTATTGCACGTGGTCTTTACTTAGCCAGGGAGTCTGTCACAGGACCAAAGGAAAGACAGGAGGGGGGAGATGCTTGACTTTAAGGGGTCTGCATTCGCTCCTCAGCACACACAAGACCTGTCTGTTGCTACAGTCTTGTGGCACGCTGTATGAGGCAGTGTCTTTCTCTTCTGGACAGGCACCTGCATCAATAACACGTCTGTGATGATGTTCAAGAAGGGGAGCTTTGAAATAGGAGGGACAATCTATCCTGTCGCCATCAAGGTAAAGGGAAATGGGTGGCTGTTTAACCCTTGGATGTTTGGGAATTGTTCTCTCTCAGCATTTAGGAAGCTGTCTCTCTCCGGCTGCTAGTAAAAGCTGGAGCTTGATGGAGCCAGGGGAACTGAGGCGAAGAGGAAGCGGGGAGAGAGGGGGCAGGAGGAGAGGCTTGGGGTGGAGGGGGGAGCTGGGATAGGGTGGTGGGAAGGGAAAGGCAGAGGAGTGGGAGGAATCCTTCAGTTTGTGGAGCTCAATGGACTGGGAGGGCTGCTGCCCTCCAGAACACTGGAAGGAAGGCTGCAGAAGGAGAGCCACGTGGTCCTTCCCGGTGCTGGAAGGAAGAGAAGCCCGGAGCTCACAGGAGAAGTGGCTCTTGTGGCGATTCCAGCACACAGGTGACCACTCCTGCCATGTAGCACAAGATGCACGAATGAACATGGATTAACTTCATAAAGCCTCCTGTTAAGTAAATGCATTAGGTGTGAATATTCTCTCTGGCTTGTGCCTGCCAGTAGCCCCCTGAAATCTCCAAGAGGCCATGGCTGCCTTTGAGGAACTGTTTTCCAGCTTGCCTTTTGTGACCCTTTACAGTATGACCCGCAGTTTGGAGATGCCTTCTGGAACAGCAGCAAATACAACATTGTGAGCTACCTGCTGCGAATAATGACCAGCTGGGCCATTGTGTGCAATGTGTGGTACATGCCACCCATGGTTAGGAAGGTAACTTGCCATACGGGTGACTGTCTGAGCGTGGTTTAAGATCCACACCGTCTTTGCAAGCTTTATTTTTTCCCTTGTTTTTTCCTCCTCTTTCCACAAACTTCTGCCTGCCCCTTTCCCTCTGTCCCTAGCCAAAACAAAAGGGTTTTATCCTGGACTCTGGTAGTGTTGATTTTTGCCCTGTACTTGAACTTTGCTTTTCCTGATGTATTTTCCTAAAGGATTGGCTAATGCCAACTAGCATGAAGAATATAGTCTTAGTTTGCGAAATAGGCCATGAACTCATTGTACTGGAGCAAAACTTTCCCCTCATTTTAACATTTCGGGTTAAAACTGAGAGCTAGATGAGTAACATGTAGGAAGCTCAGTTCATCTGGGCCTCGGGAGGGAGGAGGGATCTTTTGTCCTTGAACTTTATCTGCTGAAACAGCAGTTGAAAAGGAAAAACGTATGATTCAAGTCTTTCCAATCTCATTATGTCAAACTTGAAACCCTTGAAGGAAGGAGAAGATGCCGTTCAGTTTGCCAACAGAGTGAGGTCTGCCATTGCTCAACAGGGAGGACTGACCGAGCTTCCTTGGTGAGTAATGCCAGCGTGTTCTTAGAAGTGTATACAGCCTACCTACACTTACAGGCTTATGTTTACTATAGTTTTCTATAAGATGGGCTGCTGCTACAGCTTAAGGAAAGGTTTTCCCACTTAGTCAAGTTTTTTTCATTCAATTGTAGGTGCAGCCTGGTGTCGTTATTATGCTTTAAAAGGCTAAACTTTACATTTGGCCTGTATATTCATTAAGGCTTTGATTAAGCCTTTCTAGTAAACACACTTAAACTTGTATTTAAAAGTTCCTAGGAAGAACCTCCTGAAACATCTCGTAGTCAATTCTAGAATCTTGTTCTAAGATATTCAGTATAATAATAATTTTGATAACAATAACAAACTTGGAATACTTCTACTCTGTTCTAGGGATGGAGGCCTGAAACGAGCTAAAGTCAAGGACACTTTCAGGGAAGAACAGCAGAAGAACTACAGCAAGATGCTAGTAAGAAATGGATCATTAGGAAATCTGTCTACAGGAACAGAGTCAGACTGAACGGTGGTTCTCTTGCACAAACTTTGCACAACCAGCCTTAGCAGGAATAATTGTTTTTAATTACAAGGAAAAAAAGAGCAATGAATCCCTCTTGTCATGTGTGTGCATATTCTCTGTGTGGCTGGTGCAGAGCCTGCCAGGGGCAGTGTCTCTGTATCTCTCCCTCCTTCCCCATTTTCCCCCTCCCTCTGCTGTCCCCTCCTCATCTTCACTGTAAGCATGATGATGCACTGCTGTGATGTGCTCCTGGTAAGGACTGGAGAGAGTTAAGGGACACGAGCACCAAAAGCAGCACTCTGCTCGTTCTGAATTGGTAAGGCTGGGGCAAGTACCCTCAACAGAAGCTCTCGGAACACTAGTTGTGCAGGTACTGCTTGGTTGTGGTAACTGGCAACTTCACACGCAGCCAAGTTGGGTTTTTTTCCATGATGCTCCCAGGCTTGTTGGGAATTCGTATATAATGTGGTTTAGGATGGTGTCAAAATCAGGACTGACTCTGGTTACCTTGCCTAGGGTGTGTGTGGAGGAGGGTGGCAAGGACTGTAGATCCCAAAGGCTAGAGAAGGAGCTGCTCTGCCCAAAGTGCAGCTTGAGGACATGGGGAATTTTGCAGCCTTGTGACATGCAAATGATTTAATGGGAACTTGAGTCTGAAGGGAGATGTGAAGAGCCAAACCCTTCACCTTGCTGTCTACTGCTACTGTTCATTTGGCTTTCTTCAGGCCAGGAGAGCATCTTAAGGGTAAGACCCAGTAGGCAGCTGAAGAGGTTAGATTGTGGCAGATGGGTTCTGGGAAGTGGATTTGCAAGGTTACTTTTCTGGAGGAAAAAAAATATACTGCTAATGGCTTCAAGGTCTTAAGAGTACAACTCTGGATCCACTGTGATCTGGGCCAGCAATAGCTATGACAACTCTAAACAGGATCCATAAGTCATCTGTGATACAAGTGGCATGTTGAAAACTATAATGTATTGCTGTCTTAATGTAAAGAGAAATAAATTCTATATTTCTAATGGGTCTTGTGTGGCATTTATGTTCTGTCATATGTATTTAAATAAAACAATAGTATTTTCTGCAAACTCTGAGATAGGGTCATAGCAGCTTAACTGACTGTGGCCTGGGGCACCATCTGTAGTTCAGCTCTTAACTTGGTATCTAATGTGAATTTTTTCTCCTCTCCAACAAATCAAGGTGTCTCTTCTGTCCAGAGAATAGAAGTGACTTGCACATTGTGCAGACTGAACCTGAGATTAGAACGTGAAGTCACCTCAGGGAGATTTGACCAATTAAATTGTAATTAATTCTAAAGCAACAATGAACCTCTAAATTTGTGTCAAAGGCTGAGTTCATTTGTTACACATCTTTTCCCAGAGCAGAGACTTTCAATTTAATGCTGTGCTGAAAAGCACTATTCCAAAACTGGAAAAAAATGTTTTTTTCATGTTAGCCTTAGAAATGAGGTTCCTGAGATTCCTGATTTTTTTTTTTCTCCTTCCTCCTTATTCCTCAGTATGTGCACTTGCATTAACATAGTTGCACTAAAATTGATGACTGGAAGTGTCTACACTGCGTGTCGTACTTGGGATATGTGGGCTTGAAACCCACTGGAGCTGTGTGAGCTTGAAGAAAGCAGTAGAAATTGCTTTTTGGTTTAGCCTGATGGGGTCTTTTAAAGAGCAAAGTGTTAATATTGAGAGGATTAGAGTTGATAGCTAAGAAGCAAGGCAGAAGTTTTTGCCCAATTTGAGCCTATTCAACTATACTATATCATATATAGTATATATTATATAGTGAAATGATATATATATATATACACTATGTATCTAATACACTACACATATATAGTATAGCATTATAGTAGGCTGCTGTGTGTAGTGTGTGTGTGTGTGTATGTGTGGAAAAATTATGACTACATTTATTTTCCTGTTGTATTCACCATTAATATTAGTTACAAAATTCCATTGAATATGAGTTGTGCATCCAGACTTTCAGGATCCCCCTGAGTTATGACCGAGTCAGAGAGATGCAAAGGAGCCCATGGCTCTTAGCTCTTTTCCTTTCTTCAGTGGCTTGCACAACTGCTTGTGGAGTAATGGAAAGTGAGATAAATGCATCTTAACTTACATAAGACACCACAGCCAAGCACCAAAATAATACCGAGGTTTTAAGTAGTTTCTTCTTTTTTTTTTTTAAAGAAAGAATAAAAAATGAGTAAAATGCAGAAAGAGAATTTCTTCCCTTGAGCTTTGCTCTATATCAACTTTTGCTGTTGTATACCACAGTTTCACAAAGGTTAATGTTTTCTTCCTTTAAGCTTTTCTTTTCACTTCCATTGTAGTCCTGGAGTGTAATGTCCCCTGAATGTACAGAGGACAGCCACCCATTTGAAATGTCACCCCCAAAAAGGCTGTGAGGTGAATTAGAGTGAAAACACAGATAGCTGCTGCGGTAGATAATGGTACAGCCTGGCTCATGTGTCACCAGTCTCTTTACATCCCTCAAATCTACGTGTTTCTACCTTAAACATAGTGGCTATCGCCAGCATCTAAGTTTTGTATCCAGCTTAAGTAGTTCAGCTTCTAATTGCCTTTTTCACCATTGTAGAAAATGTATACTTGATAGGAGGGAGACTCCTGAAAATCTTCAGGCTCAGAAGTCTTTGGAAAAGTGTTGTGATCAAACCAATATTGCTCTGGAAGCTGTAGGGCCAGAATTCAAATTACCCTATGTTGAGCTGTTTAGGAATGTCCTTTTTAACCTTACTGTTCAACAGGTGCATAGGGGTTTCTAAGGCTTTGGTCTCTTGAATATGCAGTTGATCTAACTGTAGATAAGTATATAGTTGGTATAACTTACAGAAGATTTTAACCATCTAGCTGGCAAAGGGTCTCATGTTCTTTCTTTTGCGTTGTGTTTCTCAGGAAGTGGCAAGGCCAGAAATCCTGCAGTTTGCAAAGTCTCCTGTGAGGGATGGAAGGGGTTTTAAGCAGTACTGAGGTCTTTAAGGCAAGATCCAAGTAGCAGTGTAGCCACATCCATCAGAAGGAAGCAGACTTCAGCTATGCAGCCTTACTCAAGGTACTAGTATCAGCTCCCTGGTTCCTAGTGATCTGTATGTGTTCGATTCTGTAAGTATCTGTCGGATAAAGAAAAATGCCATGCCTAAGGATTAAGGAGGCCCAGTTTTGTGTGGATTTGTGCCACACAGCATAGACTGCAACTTGTAATTGATACAACAGTACAGGCTCCGACACAATAAGGTGCAGCCTTGGCTGTGGGTTCTCGTGTGTCCTGTGTATCAATTACTTCTTGTGGAGATAGAAATATCATCTGTCCTCAGTGTGACCAGCTGGGTTAATGAGATTAATAGAACTCCAGTTATCTTAAAGAACTTTACTTCCTTTTAGAAGAATGTTTGAAAGCAGTAGATGAGTCCAAAGTTCCTAGGAATGCACTGCCTGTCCTGTAAATACCATGATGCTGCAAGCTTCACTTTCTGTAGAAAACCACTCCAAACCCAAATAAGTTCTCAAACAGGAGCCAAGTTTGATAGCTCAGTGCCTCAAGAGACAGCTACGTGACTCTTCCTTTCCTCCCACCCCTTTTTTTCGTGTCCTGTTGATCACCTGCAGCCTTGCACAACTAGTTTCAGTGAGGGGAGACGGGGGAGAAATGCTTTAGCTCAGGGTGATTTATACATTTGCTGGTATTGCCCTTCTGGGAGAGAGGGGAGGAGGATGTATGTGGCATCTCTGAGCGCTGAAGGCATAAAACTAGAGTCTGCCACTTCACGAACGCGTGCTAGGCCTGTTCACTTGCTAGTCGTGGTGGTAGGCTGTCCTGGCTCTATTTTTGTGTTTAATAAAGACAAGTAACAAACTTGGTTTGCCTTGGTGACTTAGGAGACTATAGGGCTGATGTTTTGCTAGCCTTTCCTGGGCCATCTTTTATACTCAGCAAGCAGCTCCAGAGAGGGCTCCTCAGCCCTCTTTCCAGTCAACAGTCTTGTTAAATGAGGGTAAAATGGAAATTAAGGATATTCCTGAGCTTCCCTCAAGCCAGCCTTAATGACCCCAGCCCTGTGGTGGTTCAAATAGGTCTCTATGAAGACTCCTCAGCCTCGTTTTCCCTGGTCCTCTGTTTGGATATGATGGGCTGAACCTCTGCAGGGTGAGAGGAATGGAGGCTTGAGCGGAGTCATCCTGAACCTGACTCTAGGCCAAGGCAAAACACAGGTCACGCCTGAGCCTGCACTCTAGGAGACTGCAGGAGATCTAGGGGTATTTTGAATAGTCCATGGATGACAGATTCGTTGCTGAAGCCTAACGGTGAGGGCAGCATCTTGCTTTTGTCACCACTGCTTTGTAGGCCCTGCTGCTCCTCGTGGATGTGTCCCTGCTCTTCTCAGATCTAATATGTTGCCATCTGGATTTTTTTTTTTTTTATTATTTCCCTGAAATGAACATAATAAAAAAGGCAGAAATGTGACCTCAGGAGTCAAGATACAGAGTCCAATGATTGTTCACTGTCTCCATTTTTCTATTAGATTTTCCAAGGCTGTTTTTTTTCCCCCCAATCTGTTGGATAAAATCTATACAAATGAAATACAAGCGCAGTCAGTAAATAATAATGAAAAGGTAAATTCATTTTAGAGAAGCCAGTGCATGTAAGACATCATCTGGAATGACAGTGATTTTCTTGCACAGATCATGAAGCTATTACAGTCTCTCAAAATTAATATCAGGCTTTTGGGCTCTCCGCCTGTGTGTGTGACCTCTTCTTACCCTTTTCCTATTAAGAAAAATGGGATTCTCATTTTGAAATGCAAGATGGACAGTGGGTGTATGGACCCATGGATAGGGTCCTTATGATGGATAAGCCATCCCATCCGTGCGACTTGGGCTTCACTCGACTCTGCCCAGTTTGAAAACGGGATGGATGTGAGGTCTGGGATTCTGGGCTGAATCATGAGCCTGCAGCCTGCCTCAGTATTTAAGATCTCCAGGAGGTTCTCTCTCAAAAACCATCACACAGAAATGAAGGGGGAACTTGCCTGGGATTTGTGAGGAACTGACTTTAATCCAGACACGAGCTGCATACCTTTTAGAAAGCAGAGACCCTCCTTCAGCCTAAGCAATGCCGTGTTTCAGCTGGGGGTCGCAGGAAAGATCTTCACATACATCCCTGTGCAGTGAATTAGCTTGGGATAGCCTGTGAGCCCACCTTTACACCACCAGAGAATCCCCCTTTCCCTGAGGAGGGAAGAGCTGTGGCTGAGGGATGAGGGGGGATTCTTGCCTTGTGCAAATAGGCTGCAGCCCGTAGCCCTGTGTCCTGTCAGGACTCTCTCCCTCAGAAGGGAGTAAACTCTGAGAAGGGAGTAAACCACGAGTCACGTATACGTAACAGCATATGCATATGTGTGTGCTTTGCTCCTCTGAATTTTCCATGTATTTTCACTGTGCCTTTTGAAATGTGCTCTGGCTGTGCAGTTTGCCTGACGCTTCCCCGAAACAAGGCACAGTTTTTGTTCGTTTGCTGTGATCTGACACGAGCAAGACGCCTGTCTCCTACAGTTAGTTTCATTTGCTATAGAAGGACGATGAGATCAGCCCCGCGCTCCCCTCGCTTCCTCCTTGGCTAATGGATTAGTCTGGATGCCTGACAGCATTGCCCGCAGCAAGCGTGGTGGTTTATAAAGCCACGTGGGATAGCTCCATCGGACAACAACCCTCGCCCAGCATACAGTCGTTTTCTTCCTTACGCTTCACCTTGTGCAAGGATTCCTCTTAATTTCGGTGCCGAGGAGGTCAGCTCTTTTCCAACATCCGCAATCAATGTCGGCCTCGTGCCCGGGTCTCCTAATGCCACGTTTGTGCTGCAGAGATGGGAAGGGAATTTGGCAGCGGGGCCTCCTGCGAGCAGCACAAAGCTCCTCATCATGCTTGACCATGAGGCCCATTCCCCTGTTCAGGAGGGTGGGAGGCAATTTTGGTTTCGAGAACCCCCTATAGATGCCCTTGCTGCTTTGGTCAGTCAGTGATCCCTGTTACCGTGCACAGCTTAAAGTCTTTACGAGCCCCAGTATTGCCAGACTCCATTGGCAGAATCCGGGACCAAGAACAGTGAAAGACACATTTTAAGGCTCTGAATCCTTTGAATCCTCCCTATTTGGTGCGAAACAAATACACCTTGCATAAAAGGCAGTGTCCTGGGAAAAGGAGAAGCTGCTTTACAGCTCCTGTGTAGTGAAATGGCCGGTGCCCGTTCTGAGCTCTTTCCTGCTGGCTTTGTGCAAAGCCCTCGGAGATCTGGCTTAGCTCAGTACTCCCAGAGGATGGAAATGTCCAAGTGATATTGAGATTCATTGCCCGCTCTTCTGGCCCTTGGAATAAAACAAAGGTTGGAGATGGGTTTAATATAATTCTGTTTGAAAAAGAATCCAAGGCTGGGGGGCTTAGACATCTTTACTGTCTTATGTTTCACTCACAGATGTTTTTGTTCCTAGTGAGATCTTCCTTAGGAGAGAGGCCTCCTGCCCAGTTCTTTGTAACCTGACTGATCACAAACTTTTCCTTCACTATTTTCTTCACTATTAGCGAAGGTCACCACAAGCTCTGTCAAAGAGGCTCTTCTGGGATTCATAGCTTTTGTAAGTGGGGTAGCTAGAAAAAGTTGCTTCCCGCTTATCTCTGAGCACGTCAACACCCGAGATGGTTGTTGCCCTTCGTGTGGGACTAATGGCAAAAGCGCAAGGCAATCGTGGCTCCTCGCAGCCTTGAGGCAGCTCCTTAGCGCCTGAAAGTCTCTCTGATGTTCAGCTGCATCAGCCAGAGCCTCCAAATGTCTCCTGCAGAGCTGCTGGGCTGCATGGCGCTGCCCCCATTCTGCTGAGGGCTTTACTTCTGTTACTGGTCTGGCTGTGGTATCTGCAGATCAAAATCCTCGGAACAGCAAGAAGACAAGTTCTTACTAAAATGAGTCTCTCAGATTGATAAAAGGCGGTCACGTTTGTTTTGTTTTCCTTTGCTTGAACCTCTACAGCCGTCTCCTTAGCTTTTCCCAGCCCTCCACAGCCCTCCTGGAAAGCTGAAGAGGGAGCAGAGTGACCTTTTGCTCCTCAGCATGGCAGGAGAAAGGTCTTCAGCAAAGCTTCACCGGGAAACAAACTGGAGCTCTTGGTTGCGTTGGGAAATGCTTGCAGGTCTAAGGGGTATGGCCAGAAGATCTTTGTAAGGTGACCAAAGATGACCACTTCCTGAGCAGATCAGTTGGAGGGAGGGCACATGCGCTGAAGAGACAACCTCCGTGCCCTGTTCTGCAGAGAAACTGGAGAGTGACAACACGGCAGTGCTGGATCTAGCCTGGGGCTTGATGTATGTGGCGAGCTTGGGGTTGAGAGAGCTATAGCAATACCAAAATTACAGAATCAGGGAATGGCTGAGGTTGGAAGGGACCTCTGGAGATCATCTAGCCCAACCCTCCTGCCAGCAGGGACATGAAGGAGCCAACCCACAGAAAGGGCGTGAGGCCGGGAGCTGCCTTAACCTGCATGGGACACAGCAGTAGGAGGTGGGTTGGTCTTATTTTAGCATGTAGAAGTGAGAGAGTTTAGCATCCTAGTAAGGCCTCACTTAACCAGACAGCAGGTAAGACAGAATTAATTATCCATCCTAGGGCTCTATCTGAGAAGAGTTAAAAGTTGTGGCATAGCCAAGTTCTTGAAATAAAGTCCTGAGCTCATTTAAGTCCAGTGAAGAGGTCCCCCTCCATCCCTTCCTGCCTCTGCTCCAGCTTTACTGATCTCAGGTAGTTTCCAGGCAGGTCTCTCGCTTACTACAAGTTCATTAAGAGGCTGTCTCCAAGGAGCTCCCCATGACCTCGGAAATAGAAACGGACACAAACTGGAAGGGCTCGAAAGTATAACAGAAACCTAAAAGGAATTTTATGTTCTTTTTTAGCAATTACTGCCAAGGCACTATTAAAGTAAGTGTTTCAAATCCCGCTGAGTGGCAAGGAGCGCGTACTTAGGCAGCTGCCTTATAAACACAGAGAGCAGTCTGGCCCGCACGGCCGGAGAGTGTGGCTCGAGTATCACGCCCTGGCACCTTGCAGCCTCGATTTCTTTGATTATACAGAGAGGAGGAGGTGACATTTCCTGGTAAATCGGAATGCTTTTGTGTAATAACCCTTAGAAGAGAACGATCAATGCAGGCAGCAGAGGAAGCTGGTGAGAGGGAGACAACTTGTGTGCACATTGCTGCCTGTTGGGAGGCAGCTTCTGCTCGAGCTTGTGCCCATGCCACTTGTCTGCTACAAGGACCAAATGGCCGTGGGTCAGGGTCCCGCCTGGCTCTTGGGGCTCCCTACCTTACAAATACTAATGAATAAGGGTTTAGCAATGTGTTATTAATAATCCAGGTGACATTTTCCAATAGGTTTTAGGAGCTGGTTTGAGACTCCCTGCACCACTGGGCTTCTGTGGAAATCGCAGCTCTACTTATTAGCTTATTTTCAGTCTGTTGCTTTGAAAGCTGTGTATGCAGCAAAGCAGACCTTCCTCCTCTGACAAGCTCTGCTGATGGCAGCCCCAGGATTTGTAGCTATTACTTTTTGCATACTGCTACTCACACTTTGAATTTCCTTTTATTAGGAGCGTATAAGACCTCCTGCAGTTACATCCTGGCATTTTATGGGTATCTTCTTGAGTTTTTTTGAAAAAGAAAAAAAAGCAGAAAATAGATTAAAAAAGAAAAGGTTGTCCCTGTAAGTCACTGTGATTTTTTTTTTTTTTAAGATGATGGACTCTGTGGGGAGTAAAACACTCAGCCATTAAGAAAATTGCTGTTTGAATTGCTCGTGACCCAGGGAGAAGGCATAAGAAATACATCCCAGGATGCGACAGAGGTGCCGTCTTGAGAATGCCCTTGATAGCCCTGAAAATATTTTCAGGGCTAAGTGATAACAATTTCAAGCTACCTCATTATAATCTGCAGGAGTCCCTTGGCGCAGTGTCTCTGGCAGCCTTGCAGCTGCAGGTGTTTGTACGTGTGTTCTGAAACCAGTGCTTATTTCACACTATTCTCTCCACAGAAAGGTAAAACAGTCTCTCCAGTATGTGGTTTCAGGCAGATTACGCTGCTGAACAACACATTACTTTGCACAAGGCTTTGCTCGTTGCTTTCCAAACTGTCTGAAGGAGAGGATGCTTTTTATTTCATGAATAAATCAATGATTTGCTTTAAACCACTTTTTGTTCCCGTTCCAAAGCTTCAAAAGTCTTCAGGGGCTACTGGAAATTACAGAGATTACAGTAGTTAAAGATGAAGCCCAAAGCTTATTCTATGCAGTGCACGGTGCAGAAATGCTTGTCTGGGTTTATTATAGAAATCGGTTCCCTACAAATATGTCAAGGGAAGAAGGGTCAAATATAGTTGGAGTAGTTTAACCTCCTGTTGTCCCATGTGCTACGCACATGTCAGAGATGGTCAGTGTTATAAGCACTAATAGTTTTTCTTCACTCCAAATACAGTGTAACCTTGTTCCTCTTAAAACTATTTCAGAAAAAAAAAATACCCATCCAGTGAATGCAGAGTTTGAACATCCCAGCTCTGGAGATACCCTGATCTTGACAGTCACTAAGCTGCTATCTGGTCAACCACAAGTGTTTGCAACACTCGTTTGTGTTGCCATGAAGCAAATATTTCCTCCTATTTTTCAGGTAATTAATTGAGCATTAAGTTGCAATTAAGTTGAGCATTAAGACGCAAGTTGCCCCTCCAAGGTGGTTCATAAAGCCTAGGGCAGAGCCCAGCTGCATGGCCATGGCAGTACATTGCCTGGGTGTGTTTGGGCCTGAAGTGTTGTTCCTCATAGACATCTCATTTTTCTAACCAGCTGTGGAGCAGCTGCACATGTGAATTTCTTGCCAAGCTTTCCCTGTATGTTTTGAGTTTTGACAGGTAAGAGAACAAGGCTTGATGAAACGCCACTATTTTGTTTTGAGTTTCCCTGGAAGGTCTTTGGAGGGGAAAAAGCAGGCTCTGATCAGTGAAGTGGCATGGAGGATACGTACAACTGGCTGTGTCTGTCACCAGAAATCCGTTCCGGGGGCTCAGAAAGCTCTACACGGTCATTTGAGACGGTGAGATGCTTAATTGATGTAGGTAGCAGTTGGCTGGCATCCCTTCCTTGCTCTATGATTATGTGCTGCTTAAAGTGCCTTTTCATTATCTCGGATGACGGCAGGAAGGCTGGGGCTGCTTCAGTGGGCGCACTCCAATTTCCACGTGTACCATTTCTTGTAACTAAGCTGGAATGCACATTATGAGAGGCTGCTGGGGCCTAAATTGCCTGCGAGGAAGCTGAAGAGCAGCACTCAGGGGTGCAGGTGGTCTCTGCTGCTTTTGCATCCCTCGGAAACAGCTGGGGAAGAAGCTCGTGTTTCACAGCACAGGCAGCTAGGGGCCAGCACCAGCTCACGTTTGCCTGTTGCCTTGCAACTGGCAGCAGCAGCAGCAGCCCATCTATAGGATGCTCTATTTGCATACTCTAATGAGATGGGCTATAATTGGCCCTCATTGATTGGGTTTTCATTGAGCTAAAATAGAGTCAGAGCTTCTTAGGCTGGAGGAGCCGATTGATTTGTGGTAGGATTGGGGAGTATTCCGTTGAAGCAATAATTAATTATGCTCTTATTTAGTAATTGCCAGAGTCTAACTTTGAACATACCACTCAAGTGCACGCTGCTGCTGTTCACCTGTGGCCCGAGCCTTTCCGTTTCACACCCAGCATGAGGCACCAGCGTTGCAGCGGGGAGCTCACGGGGAAGCGGCATCCATGCGCTTGCTTCCCGAGCCGCTCTTCACCACTCCTTTTCCCCCGGTAAGCTCTTGCCCCGTGAAATGCTTCACTCTGTTGACCGTGGCTGTCGCACAGCCGCACCGTGCTAGCCCAGGGCCTGGCCCGTGCTGCTGCTGGCTGTTACACACCCCACATGAAGCTCCCGGCGGGTCCCTTCGTGCACGAGCTTCATCACCACGCCGTAAGTAGCCCCTGTCCTTCGCTGTGCTTTGCTCACCAGGCAGCCATTCAGTTAAATGTCAGTGCTGCGCCTCGGAGCAGCCGGTGCTGCACGGCACGGGCAGCTTTCCCGAGCGGTGCCGCTGGAGCTCGCAGCGAGGTTACGATGGCCGTGCACAGCAGCGGCGGCCTGGCAGATACTTGCCCTTGCTCCTCGGAGCGTCTGCTTGCAGCCTCACACGGTGGCCGTGTTTGCCACTGCGTGTTAGCATCTTATTATGCATATACTGTTAGGAGCTAATGAATTGCCTGCGAGCTCGCTCTGTCCCGCTGCCAGGAGAGCAGAGCTCGGGAAAAGCGTTTTTGCCCGGACAAAGTGAATGACAAAGGAACTCCGTGGACCAACAGCAATCCCAGGAGGAGCTGTCTCCTTGTAACCAGCTGGAGTTGTCTCCATTAAGGATTGGAGTAGAGTTAGGAGAGCATCTACACACAAGATTGCTCTAAAACGATGACAGAGGCACAAGTAAGGACTAGCGTGTAGGATCCGGAGTCCTTAGGTGGCTGAGTAAGCCCTCCTGGACAGTGTGGGGAGAGTGCCTGACCCTGGATGCAAGCCCTTCTCCAAACCCCTCTGCCCCACAGGCCGTGTGGCCCCATGTTGGTAAATGAGCCTTTGCTTGCCGACCAGTTCATTTGCATTGGAAAGCTACTCTTATATTATCTGTTTGCTTTTATTTGCTGTTTCTTTTCCTTGACCATGGCTTTTCCCCAGATAATGCTGTGTACTAGTGCAGATTAATTTATATGGGCACCTCTTGGCATTTCCCCCCCATTCATGTTGCCAGCTTGTTATCCCCCTGCTTTAAAGGTCACGGATCATTTCAGAGCAAGAAAGGTAGGAGCTGTGATCTTTTGCCTGTGGGTTTTTTAGTCATCATAGACCAGAAATCCCAAATCTCTTCCTGCCTGCGCTCCATTTACCAAAGGCAGCATTTTGTTCACTACATTTACACCCCTTGCGCTGGACTCCTACATATTTCTGCCCTAGCAGAGAGGTAGCACTTAGGGCAAGGCGGTGTGTTTATATATATTATAAACATTATGTATGTGTTATAAACATTATATATGTTTACTTGCTTTTTTTGTGTGTGTGTTGTAACTGTTGTACCTGAATTCCAAGAGCTCAAGAAGCGTTTTCCCGTTGCTTTCACCCAAAGCAGGAACAAGACTTACACCTGCTTAAGATTTAGCGTGTGTTTTACAGGCGTCTTAAACTCCATGGGTTTAAGATGGACCAGAGCTTCAAAGACTTGTCATTTCTACTAGACTTATTGCCTTTAAAAATGAAGAATTTTCTGTGCTGATATGCTCTGGATAATGAATGATCAGCTCAGGAGAAGATGAGCACCTTGGGGGTTGTAAGGCTTATTGGACTGTCTACCTTGGAGCTTCAGCTATTGCACTGTAAAGATAATGAATGATTAATTGATCTCATACTTTGTACTTAACTTAATTGGTCGCAGCGCTTTGGCCGCGCTGGCTGCAGCAGCAGCTTCGCCTTCGGGGATGCGCTCCGAGTCAGGAGGACATGGAGGGGCGCAGGACGGGGAACAGAAAGGGCCACCGAGCAGGTTCTCAGTGCTGGGAGGAAAGTGGGGGCGGATGGAGGAGGGAAGGGGGCGCAGAGCAGCAGGGTGCAGGCGCAAATCCTTGTTTTCCCACCAGCGTTCGTGCGGCGTGTAGAAAGAGCCGTGAGGGCCAAGGAGAACGGCGGCAGGCGCTCGGCCCTCATCTCGTGTAAACACGGGAGTGCCTGGGCCACATTTTGTGTAGCAGTCTGCCAAAACCCATCAAACAGTCATTTTACACAGGAGAAGGAAAAAAGCTCCGCAACGTTTCAATATAAAACAGGACCCAGCTGGAGGACCATATCCCCCACCGTCTCTTTTTTGATGGAAGGGGAAAAGAAGCCTCTAGTGACTCCCACCAGAGGAAGATGCTAGGAGAGATGATTTCACCTTGCTGCCAGGTGAACCTTAGTCTAGATGGAGGTGCTGGTAGTACCATATAAACTATATAATGGCTAGAAAAGTTCTCCTTGCTGAGCTTTCTAACTAGTTTAGTTTGGAGATTTAAAAAAAAAAAAGAAGAAGAAAAATAGCTGAAAGAGCTACCCTTTAAATTGAAATTAAGATTGCAGATGAAGAGTTGCCTAGGTGGAGTGGTCACTTGCTAATCATTCTGCAGCAGTCCTGCTTGACGTGAAACACATTCAGATGAATTTGCTGGTGTTAGCAAATGGACATTATGTTAATCTTGTATGGAGAGTCTATGTACATTAATAATGCTAAAATTACACGTTAAAATAGTCATAAATAATATTGAATCTCTGCAGCACTTTTTATCCAAGTGCTTCAAAAAGCTTTATAAGCTCTCAGGCCTCAGAAGATTGCAACAGGACACTGAAAGCACTGTGATCCTCCTTGAAAAATAGGGTGAAACTGAAGGTGGTTCAGCACTTTCCTCTGCTCACAGAAAGCTTTCCTGACCAGAACCAAAATTCCTTGACTCATCGGCTCCTGCCCAAAGATTTCTGTTCATTGGCACTGCTAGAAGGTAGGTCTCTTGAGGATTAAATGTGCTTCTTGGAGAAACTAAGGCCTGTAGCAAAGCTTACTGCGCAGACCAGTTCTGATAATGAGCAACTACTTCTCGTTTAGACCATCTTTGGCACTCCAGATGCCCTCAGGAGATAGCGAGTACTGTGTATTTCGGAGCAATAATGTATGAAAAATCTTTTTGCTTAGTTTTCTAATTTGTTTCTACTTCAATTAACTTTTTTTTTTAAACTACGTAACTTGTCTCATAAAATGATGAACGCTTTCCAATTTATTGAAACAGTTGTTCTATAAAAGAAGAGGAATTCGCTTGAGCGGCTCTTTGTACTGATACATCATCATCAACCTTAGTAATGAGTGGAAGAAAGATAGGGGTGGGTTTGGCTCCATTGAAAACATTTGTAGATTCTATCTGGAACAGATTTTATTAAAATTGCAACAAACTTTATCAAGCCCAATATACGGTTCATTAAGGGAACATTACCTTACAATTATGATTAATTAGATTAAACTTATGAAAGTGTGTTATTTGTTCAAATCAAAAGGGTGGTGGGGAAGAATGATGGATGATGAAAGAGTGTGATAAATGAAGAAAGCAGCTGAACTAAATTGAATGTGTATTCATCCGTTTTCACTTCATAACTAATGATAAATTGAGCATGTCACATTTAACAATACATGTCTGGGCTTAAGCACAGGCCCGGCTCGCGAGCTCTAATGTCTTTTGTCAGGTGGCTGCGTTCAGGGGATGTGATATTTTGTTTGGTGAAACCTATGCGGTTCATCATGTATCTGCCCCTGCAGCTCAGATCGCAAAGGAAAGTAAACTTGAAGTAAAACAGGCGACGTCTCAATTAAAAACGAGGGGTCTGGGGAAGCCCAAGCAGCCGGTGAAGGGTTAATTTGACTAGGAAAGCAAGTGATGTATTGAAAAGCGCCCGTTGTTGACAAGGATGTGGTTTGGGATGATTGCAGGGGGAGGGAGCCGGTGGGGTCGGGGCCGGACCCCCTCCTTCCCAGGCACTTGTTGCGCAGCCACTTGTGGAAGTAGCAGCAAAGGGCCCCTGTGCGGCCCCAGGCTGAAGGGCCTTGCGGCGGGCAATGCTTGGAGACCCTCAGCGCATCCCTGAGGGCATATGGAGCCTCCCGAGCTCGCAGCGTGTCCGTTGCCTTTCTGTGGCGCTCGGCGGCTCTACCTCTGTGCCCAGCCGTGCCAGGGGAAGGAGGCCGACAGCGACGCGTGAGGGGCGCCTCGCGCTGCCTCTACTGAGAACAACAGGAACAAACCTCATCCGCAATCTCCACAGGCTTTGGCCAGCGTTTCGTACTAGAAATGTTGCTTCAGCGGGCCGTGTCCTTGCAGTCCTGTTCCAAAACGATTGGAAATGGCAGGCCAAATGCGGTGAGGGTGGCGAGTTTTGGTGAGTTACCCCCCAGGCAAAACCAGGGCACGGGAAGTTGGGCGATCCTGCGCCAAGTTCACGTGTGATCTTGCGGGCCGTTTCGTGCTGTAAACCAAAGAGTAAAGCCATGGTCTAAGGTGTCGTGGGGAGTAATTGCAGAAGGGGCTGAGCACATGAAATGACAGGTGAAATTCCTCCAAACCTGAAATGGAAGCAACTCCTGTATCTGTCAAGAATACAGGCTATATAGGGGTGTAGATAGAAGGTTAACGGGGGTGAGGACCAAGTGAACGACCGAGGACGAAGGCAGCTGGGGACAATATAAAGGGAGGCAAACTAATAGCAGTAGTGCCATCTACTAGTACATCTATTAGTACTAGTATTAGTACTAGTACATCTATTAGTGCCAAACTAATATGAGCAGTGCCATCTCCCCCCAGCCTCAGCACAGCCTTTGGGGGCTGCATCACCCCGGCCCCGGCCTCAGGTGGCCGGGTGCTCTGCTCTTAGGCACCAGACATCCCACCTGGGCGGCGGGGCCGCTTCTGGGAAGCCTCCCCGGCTCTTCCTTTGTCTCTTTCCCAGGAATGCAGTAAAATGTGCTTAACGGAGGGATGCAAGGGGGGATTTCTTCCTGTTGGAAGAAGGGATTCATTTACGCCTGTAACCACCACCCGTAAAACCAGAACCAGGGTGCCCTGAACCGTTAAGGTCCTATTCTTTGGAAAGGCTGTGGTGATGTCTGGAACTGGATGAACAGTCATTTAATAGGAGTAGGATTCTCCCAAAGTTATAGGGTTTGTCATGCGGTTAATTCTGCAATTCAGTTGTGTAATTACTGGCAATAAAACTTCAAGCAAGTTAATGACAGACTTTTGCAAATGAGCAGTTTTATTTATCCCACTTTCCATTACTTTATTTATTTTTAATTGTAGCTGACGTGATATCCAGACTTCCTGCTTATCCCTGGCTTTTATGGATAATTTCCCCCGGCTTTTATGGATAATTTTATGGATAACTTCCCAAGCAGTTGTTCACGGTTGCCACAGGGCTGTTCCTGACCATGATGGGTCAGATATTGAGGTGGGTTTGTGGTGGAGAGATGGCCCGTGCTGCGAAGACACTCAAGATGCTGTGAGGTAAGCAGACTATTTTAGCCATTTTGGGTTTGTGTATCTTAAAAGCTGATTGATGTGGACGGATTAGATTTGGCTGAAGCGGGAGAGTGCAAGGAGCTGGCACTGCAGCTGGGAAATGTTCACGTATTTCCCAGCCCTTTGCACAGTGCACACAGTGCATCTCTTGAGCCCAGCACCTTCCCACCAGCTCTGCTCTCTTGCAGCTGCTGGGTTTTCCTGCAGGAAATCTTGAATTGCCTGAGTGTGATGAAGACGTGGCCGTCCTGAAGGAAATGCTGGGAAGCAGGCCGCTCTTGGTGCACTCCACCTGGGGTGGCCCAGTTGGAGACCCCAAAAGGAGATGACTGCAGGTGGACTTCAGGTATAGCCAAGATCTTGCAAACCAAGCCCCTCAAAAAAAAGAGGCTTGGGAAATGACTCCTTGCTTGAAAGGTGGCCTTGCATCTTAAAAAGCAGTAGCTGGAGGCAGGGAGGAGACAGGGGTGTGGGGATCATTAAAGTGAAATGTGAGTCATGTTCATTAAAGGCAAGCTAGCAGAATGTTTGATATTAGTGGCTGTGTAACGATTAGAGCTTCCTGTAATAATGATGATGATGATTCAACTATATGAATTGAACATTCATTCTAAGTTAATTCACATCCTTTTAACTAATAAGTTATTTAAGGGAGGGGGAAAAAAAAAGAGGCACTTTTTACCTCATAATTTGAATAGATTGGTTAGACGAATGGTGAAAGAGCAACCCTCCCTTCCTGCTGAGGAGGTTTGAACACTAGTCTATATCTATACAGACTATATAATATATAATGTATCTATACAGACTATATAATATATAAGTGTTTATATTATATATTATACATGGTGTTTCCATTTATACATTCGTACATATATAAATATGCACAAATGTATATTTATACATGTATACATTATACATTGTGTTTACATTCAAGAGGATCATTTAAGAGCGTTGTTTTGGTGTGATATTTAAAGAAAACTTCATGTGGATTTTTGGCATTGCCGGGCATGGCAGGAAGAGGAATGATTTACCGTTTTCCATATGAACGTCTCCATTTTGGGCAAGAAATGGTCTACAAATAGTCCGTGGCACAAACAAAAAAGAGAGAGAGAGGGGGCAGTTGTTTATTTTATACAGGAAATGTAAATTCTGGAGAATGAGATGAAAAGTAATACGAGAGGAACTTTTCCTAATTTATCTTTCAGGTTCTGGTCTTGTCTGCAGCGTTCAGCCTCACACTCAGAGATGATCATTGCCACCCGTTTGAATGACTGCAGGTATCTCCTTCCCTGTGTATTATTCAGTGGAACATGCACACATGGGTGTTGGACACATGGGGTTGGATCAGGCTTCCTTCAGGGTGCAGTACAGATTCCTGGGCAGGACAGCAAGGCAGGCCTGCGTGCCCCGGGCGGCTCGGGGAGCTGTCCAGCAGCGCTGCCCGCAGCAGTTCTGCTCTTCCTAGAGCTTGTTTCCTTCTCTTTAAGGTGAGAGCTTTCCTGTTCTTAAGCTGGAGAGATTCGACTCTTCAGAGCTACAAGAAAATCCTTATTCCATATTAGAGACTCTCTGACAGAGCAGTGCTTAAGCCCTCTCCCAGATCAGGTTGGAGTCATTCTGTGATTAAATAGTGCCTATCAACCATAAGAGTTAAAACAGTCTAAAACATTATTTGTATCGGCTTTGGCTCGCTCCTCAATCTGTAGCTCTAAGAAAAAAACTCACTTTAAATTTCTCGTAGATATTAAGCAAACAAACGTTTTTCTTCTTCAGAATCTTGAAGTATCCTCTAGCCCTCAGGAAGCAATTCTGGGATGGAGGAGCCCAGAACTGCTCAAAGGAGCCCTTTGAGCGAGGAATGATTTTGCTTTTATGAATCTTTAAATCATTTCCTCTCAGGTGCTGCTCAGAAGCAGAGTCAGTGGACAGCTCCACCTCTGACATACAGGACCATTTCTGGTAAGGTGCTAGTTCCAGTAGTTTCTGAATGCTCAGATAAATAACTCTTAGGGGATTGCATTTGCTTAGACGTGCACCTGGAAGACCTAGGCTTAACCTGAAGCAGAATTTATAATCCTGATCTAAAATCTGGTATCATTTATACACTTCTCACTGAACGGTGCAGTCTTAGCTCTGAAGGGCGAAACGCAGAGATTCAGTGGCACACTACACACCTTCAAACTTTTCTCCCTATACATATCGATGTGCTATGCTATGCAAAGCCTATACAAATTAGAATTTGTGGTGAGGTCTGTTATCCTGCCTGGGACTTGCACACTGCAATGGAAAGTGGATGGATATTTAACATGAAGGAGTTGTCAGGGTATTGGTGATGAAAAGGATGTCTATGGACTGTATTTGTGGATCTTTTGGCTTTATTTTTCTCCCCAACAGATACAATGTCTTGACATAGTTGTAGCTTAATTAGCATCCTGTTAGGAGTATCTGGAAACAGGTTTCTTCACAGGAACTGCTCATGTCCTGTCACCTCTCCACAGTGATGTTACAATCATTGTTGTTTGCAGGAATCTTGCTGTGCTGCATGTGAAAATTGTGCTCACCTTTGCTATGGAATTTATGAAGAACTCTGCTTCTGAGCGACTGTCAGAAGAGCTTCTTATCCCTCCAGCCCAATAATTCATACATGTGTGTTTAGCTCCATGGGGAACCATTTGAGAGTGGGATTCCCTCTTCCTTCTCCCCTTATTTTCCTCTTTCCACTGCCTCTCCCAGCTCTCTCCTTTCTGTCCATGTCCCTTTCTCAACCTCATCTAGATACCTATTAGCTCTCTCTTTCAATATCACTGCTCTGGCTTCAGCAAAAGTGCTTTTTAATGTAGGAGATGTACTTCAGCCATAACAGCAGGGTCACTTTCTGAGTAACATTTTATGGGATTGATTAAACTTTAACACCATAACTGTTGACTTTATAGGCTGAGGAAGAGACTCTGAGTGCTAAGCTCCGGATAATTTGTGCTTCACAATTTCTTAAAATCAAATAGAGATAAGGGTTTAATGTGTTTGATAAAGCAGCCCTCTCTTTTTTTTTCCCCGGAGTCTTCTATTTTAAAAGACCCCCAATATTTAATATGAAATAATGTCTTTAACGCTAATGAAGTAAAGCTACAGTAAATAACCATTAAAAAAAAAAAAAAAATGGTGTTCATCTCCGTAGCAGGGATATAAGAAAATATGTAGCTTGTGCTCGCTTGGCTCCAAATATGAACACTGAATATGACAGTAGGGCTGAAGATTGGGGGACAGTCTCCAGCTTGGAGTACTCTCATCTGCCCCTAGGCAGCTCGCCTGTAATCTCATCATCTTGCCTGTCAAGTGGGGCTGCACAGGCACCTGCGATGCTTGTCATGGGAGCACCCCTTTCCCAGAGTGTGCTGGTGTGTTTTCCTACTGGGAGCTCTTCTGGACAGAGCCCTGAGCCCCTGCTCCTGGTTACACTGGCACCTTTGCCCACCAAGGGGGGATACAGGTGATAAAGTTGTGTGGTATTCCTGGAGCCAGAATTCCTAGAGCACCTAGGGATGTACCCAGGCTCTTAGCGTGTGGGTCTCTGTTACCTCTGGGATGTTCAATAATGCTTTGCAGGTCCACAGCTTTTGATGGGGTCTCCGAGCTGCAGATAACAGATGACGATTAGAAGCCCTTCATGAATCCCGTGGAGTGTTCAGCCTACGCCAGGGTAAAACCCGGGCGTCCCCAAGGTGAGAGAGACCTTGGCAGCTGGGCGAGGCGGCCCGGCGTGACCACTGAGTGCAGTTATGGCCTCGCGTCAGCGCATTTCCTGATGGAGTCACGGCAGGACTGTTATGTTCGAAAATCAATAACATGGTTAATTGTCTTGTCCTAACATTTATTGGGAAGGGTAATTGTAGAGCTTAAAAAAGAGCCAAATTTTAAAAGCCTGTGGCTTACCATTTGAGTTAAAACATTTGCAAATTGAAAGCTAGACTGTGCTGCTCTGCTCTCCATGCTGTGTTGGATCTCGCTCCATGCCTACAAGCTTTGGGAAACCTCATCCCTAACTCAGAATGCAATAATATGATACACGCCTCCAGCCAGCTCCATAGGACCCACAGTAAAGGCTGCTTTGTTTTCCTTTCCAGAATTAAGTGCATGAAATTGAGCAGAATTTCTTGTTTGTTCAAGCTCCTATGTTGTTTTGCCCTGGCCTCTCTGCCTGAAGGAAAAATTAAAAAAAAGAAATAGGGAAGAGTTTTTGGTTTCTTTTTTCTTTTTAAAGCTGGCCATCCATCTGTAGGCTTTTTCTGTCTGTAAAGAACTCATGTTCATAAGCCCAAAATACACAGTTTTTAAGATTAACGCAGGGAAAAGATCAGAGAGAAGCAAGATCTCCATGAGAAAGCAAAGCATACTTTGCTTTTCCTGGACTGCCTTGCTTTCTCAGCTGTGAGGACTCAAAAGTTACTATTTCTGCACATACTCTGAATCCCAGGAAGTTCAGATTGCCTGTGGAAACAAGGAAGGATTAATGTTCCCCCGATGGAAATTCAGAAATAAATGTAAGATTGCAGAGAGTGGAGCCCGATGACTGCTGAAATGTAACTGAATAATCTGCTTGTTTCTGTGCTCTTTATCTCATTTTGTCATCTTCAATTGGATTTTTTCTTCTAATTTTATATTTTCCCTTCCCCAGTGTTTCCAAAATTCTCTCTCCTTTCATCTTCCAGCCCCTCTCATAGATTTGTTTTTCCTTTGAATTCCTACTTTCTCTTCTAACTCAACAAGTTACTCCTGTAAACATCAGCTGCCTTTTCCCTCCCACCCCATCGAGCCGTTTTCCTTACGTCTAATCCATTTCATAGAGTCAAATATGATGATTTATCCTGAGCTGTTTTCTTCTTCCTGAGCCCGCACAGCACTGTTATTTTCAATTCCCCTTCAGTATTTCCCTTGCTCTTGAGTCTCCTGTCCTTCAGCTTGCCACTTTGCCTGATACGCTCGAGTCTCAAGAGAGCCTGGCAGGCTCCGTTGCTCTGCTCCGATCTTGCCAACAATAATATTTTTTTTTCCCAGGCAAGACACTTCATAATTTAAGTGAGGCCAGTCAGGACCCAAGAGCTGAACCTGTCCTTTCCAGCAGATCAACGAGGGGACAAAAAGGATTTATGCAAACTGGGAACGTGATGTCGTTTTGTTTCCACGTTGCTGACGGGTCTCATTGCTACGCAGGTTTTCCCTCTTCTTCAGCAAGCAAAGCAGAAAGTGCAAGTTGCACTAAAGAGCCTCTCCACCCATTGCAGACTCCCCAGGTTAACTCCTAGAACAAGGTTTGTGTGACTGGAGGGAAACGTGGGCCTTAAATCACTCCTTGCACCATGCAGAAGGAAGAACAACAAAGCCCAAAGCAAACTGAGCAGTTGCCGATTTATCGCAAACCTGTTTGCTCTTCAGCAGAGGCCGCCAGCCCCGCGCCGCTCCTGAGAGTCCCTTCTCTCCCATATGGGAATGTAATTTTTCTCTCGGGCTGTAAATAACTGCCTTCTCACACGCAGACACTACACGGGGAATATGTTTCTTTACCAAGGGTTTACTATGGCTTAGGGACCTTAGAAGAAAGAAGCTATTATTATTATTATTATTGTTATTATTGCTGTTGTTATCTATTTTTAAAACAAAGTTTACTTTGAGGGTTAAGTAGTACAATACCAACCGGTCTTCCTGATATTCTGTTTATTGAAATTTGAGTTGTCCTAGGCTCGCAGTGTAAGTATTGCTCATACTGATGTCCCTTCACTTATTGCAGGATTTGGATCCAGCTCCTGGTCCAAGCCAAGTTCCTCTCTTGGGTACTAAAGTCATGAGGCTGATCTGTGAAGATGCAGAAACCCAAAGCATGGAGGTTTTGAACCCTCAGCCAAGGTGTGACTGCACCGGAACACTGGAAAAGAAGAATGTATAAAATCCGCCCGTGGACACACTGAGGTAAACCTAGCAGGGAGAGGCAAAACTTCCTCCCTTTTCTCCCTGGGGAGAAACCCAGAGGCAGGGCTCCTGCAGCCTGGAACCTGTCCCTTTGGTGCAGTGTTCTGGCACCTCAGGGCTCACGTGTCTTTATAAGCTAATTTTAAAGCTGTTTTCACTACCAAAAGGTTCATGTGTGCAGGGTGCTACCACTGTTTCACTAATCCTCTTCAGAAATTAACTCAGCTGAAATTTCCTGAGAATACAGGGCAATTTAGAGACAGCACACTTCCATACATCTTTTCCTACTCCAAAAATCATCTTTCCCCATAAATAAACTGGGGGTATTGCTAGCCCAGAGCTTTGCATCAGACCTAAAGGAGCTCTTTAATGCCTTTGGGCTGAGCAGCACATGCAGTCCAGGCCCGGCTTGAGAACGTGCAGCTTCGGTGCATTCTTCATTTCAGGCACTGCTGTGGCCAAGAGACATTTCCCCAGGCCCCAACCAAGATGCCCACACGTGGGTCGTGGGATCCCTGGCACACACCTGGCATCTGGGGTCCGGAGCTGTCCCACCCTTGTCCGTGCTCGTGGTGGCGGGAGCAGGGGCACTTGGATCCCATCCACCCAAGAAGTTTTTGCAAACTCCTCTCCAGAGGACGCTGCCAAGGCAGACATTAATCAGCTTTACTCTAGGAATTAGAAGAGAAACTCTCTTTAAAATTACGACCGTTAGATTTCCGGTTTAAATTTCCCTGCCCCTTTAAGCTAATGCTTTAAAAAAGTAACCCTACTGCTCTGGCAAGTGCCATGATTTACCTTTACACCCATTCGGCACTCTAATTTTTTTTTTATTATTTTTTTTTTAAGCTGAAGAATTACATTATCCCTGTGAAATAACTTTCCTTCTTTAGTTGTTCAATTTGATTCAAGGATTTTTGATTAAGCGTTCAGGGGTTATGAATAAATAAGAAGCAGCAGCCCAGTAATTGGGATATCATTACTCCCTAGTAGCACATTTAATCCTCAGCTTCGCTGCACCGTGTAACCTTTTCCTTCAGTCCTCCTCCTCCTCAATATTGCTTACAAAAAAAAGAAAGAGAAGGGGGAAAAAAAAGGGCAATGTCTCTGCAAGCTTCACGAGTTAGCATTAAAATGAATACTTTTTAATTTCTCTGGATGAGATGGGGCCCTGTGCTCTGGGACAATGCTGATGGATGACATTTTAATGCAGCCGAAATGTTATTTTTACTGAACCAGGGAAAACTATAAATTTTGCTTCATTGCCACTGATGGCTCTATGCATAAAACTATGGTGGCGCCCATTGCCCATGAATAATCACCTCGGCACGGCAGATGTTGCTTCGTGGGGAAAGCAATTCTTATGCCGGAGAATTGTGGAAAGATTAATTGTCTACAGCTGTTTCATGGCCCACAGCAATCTTGATACATTTATGATAAGTTTAAGAGCTCACTAGAGGCAGCTCCTATTCCCTGTTGTGAGTGAGGGGCAGGGAGGGGGGAGCCCAATAGCTTTATTTTGACACCTGGATTCATAGAATCTGTCAGCTCCATTACAGCCTTCATAGAAACCCGACTGTTGGCAGGTTTGGGGTGATTGTGAGTGAGCTAAGATGCAGGAATTATCTAGACGGAGATAAAGAAAAGGCGACGGGGAAGAATTATTCAAATTTGTGCAAATGAATTGCTTCCATTTTTCCTCCCTCTGCCAAGTGGAAATTGAACGTAACCCGCTCTGACCTTTCTCTATTAAGTGCTGCAAATTGCAGTAAATGCATAGTTCTGAGTGCCCTAATGAGACAAAGCTCCTGCAATGCCTCATTAATAAGGAAAGTTTGACCTTGCTGGTCAGCCCTTCATTCGATATTGAAAAGAAATAGGAAAAAAGAAGAGATGACCTGCTGTAAATTTTGAACAATACCTTTGATTTAGTTTGTATATACTCCCAACCATACACTGGGCAACCTTTTTTTTTTTTTTTTTTTCTTTTTCCTTCCATTTCTGCTATACGACTGAAAGAGAAGTATTTACTTACTTGGTTTCTCTGTAAATTGCTGAGGCCACTGGTGGTTTGTGGCAGGGATGCGCACTGGAAGCCTGATAAAGATTTTTTTAAATAGGCTTTTAGTATCTTCCTATTAACGGAAAAATATTGACATCCTCCATTCTATTCAGCTTTGTTTTCTTGGATTCTTTCTTTTGTTCTTATCTATAATAATAATAATAATAATAGTCCATGCAATTACAATTATTATTATTATTATTATTATTATTATTATCATTATCATCATCATCCTCATCCTCATCATCATCTCATGACCAGCATTTCCTCATGTATAACTCCAACAAGTCCTGCAGGGAAGCCTCACCTTTTCCCTAAGCATACAGTCCTCGGAGCAGGGAGCATGCCTGAGAGGATCATTGGAAATGTTTGCTCCCCAACCCCAAAGAAGAGCTTGGCACTTCCAGTGTAAAGAGGATGGCACTTTATTCACTGATACATTCCAGTAATTTAGGCTGAACAGCTGCATTATCAAATTCCCACCATCAATGCATGCATATGAAAGAGAGTAAGTACTGAAAGGGAATAATTAGAAGGGAAACCTCAAAGTAATTTTGTTCATAGAGAGTGAATAGCTATAAACTCTGGGTTGCAGTGTGGGGTCTGTCTGTCTCTCAGAAACAGGTCAAATGCTGCAGAAGAGTATTCCCATTTTGAATGACTCGTTCATGGTGAACACTTATTTGAACTTCAATACTTATCAGGACTGGTTGGATTTTTTGCATAGTCTTTGATTTTTGTGAATGTTATACTGACAAATAAAGGTTGTTCCATAGAGTTGGCTGAGAGATATGAAAAGAATGCTTTATTTAGTTGATGTATTTCATTAAAATTTGAATGGGGAGGCTTGAACCCTGATAATGCTGAAATTATTCTTGTTTTCAGAATACTTGGTATAACATTTTTTATTTCTAGGTATTTTGAAGATTCCCCAAAGAGATACGACAATCTTCATTTTAATGGAAATGCAACACGGAGTGACACTCAGTTTTCTGTTGAAAGAAATATTTCACTGGAAAAGAGGTGACTGCTTTTGATTCTCATGCCCTTAATTTTACCATTGTTTACTATTTTAAATTTGGTATTAGTTATAATTCTTTTAAATGCTTTGGTCATACATGCAAGAAATGCAAACAAGCAATAAGGCTTAGATAACCAGTATGTTTCCCCCTCTTGCTAAAACTTGCTTGTGTCAGCTGTATGTTTGACAGTTACACACACTAAATAAATTGGTGAAAAGTTAAGGTCTACTAAGAAAAGTTGAATGAACTAAATAATAGGGGTAAATCTGCAGGATAACTTTCAAGGAATAGGTTGAGGGGGGCTTTGTGGAGCTGCAAGTGAGGGACAGAGTTACCTCAAGCTTGCAGTGGTTGCTAGAGCCCAAAACACTGCAGTCATATTGGAAGGGAAAAAAATGAAGTCTGAAATTCCACTTTATATTTAAGAATGTGCTGATAGTTTACAAAATAAATAATCAGGAATTGTAAAAGATACACTGTGGTGTTTTTATATATACAGCGGTGTGCCCAAGAGTTTGTCCTCTCATGCTTTGCAGGGATACTGTCCCTCCCCCAGCTGCCTCCTGCAAACAGCTGGGAGGTGAACACACATCTGGAAGCTGAATCTCAAAGTCTCCATTCCCTGCTTCCGTTGGCTGTGGCCTGGGAGGCTGTGACAAGTGCATCGGTGGCAGGTCTGCACATCTGTAAGGTACAAAAACATTTATGGGATCGTGATTTCAAAGAGGCAGTACTGGCAGTGTAGAAAGTTGGGAGGTTGGAAGGTCCCAACATTTCTGTGAATCTTTGCAGTAAAGGGATCCACACTCACTGTGTGTAGTTTTAGGACCATTATTTCCTTACCCTGGTGCATTCTTAATTGAGGTGAGTAACAGAGATGGCTCCTTTATAATGAGCAGTATATTTGATATATTATTTTTCTTTTCATAGAATATACTTGAGAGCAGACCAGTATTTCCTTAATATACCACCAATTCAAAATAATGCACTAAGTTTCTGAAAATATGTCTTAAAATGCAGATTACTTGCAAATCAAGCTCTGAGAGTTGGTGTTTCCAATATTCCAAAGTCAAGACCTTCTGGATAGTCTTCACTGTATATGCCAGCTCCACATGGAATTTATTTCCTCTGCTTGGATGAGGATAACTCTTTTTAAATCTCATTCCCACAATGAATGTTTTATACTTAACACTTAAAATGTTCACTTTTTAGCAATATTTTCCAACATGACCTTTAAATGTACTGTTTCTGCAAACATTCCTCCAGAAGTAGCCATTTGTTTGAATAATGACAGTGTCTCGAGGAAGCTGCCCATGCAGCTGGAAGAATTTTGGATAAAAATTCTGGTGTATTTGCACAAAGACTGTGTAATATTCGCTCTCCCTTGGTGCCTTTTGAGCCTGCTGAATGAGACTGATAATCTGTTGCCCATCTCTGTTCTTCAAGATCAGGTCTTTCGGTGCATTTCAAAGACTGCAAGTGTTTAATGAAAGATTAATTATGTAAGAAGCCTGTTTGCATTTCAAAGTGCCTCATAAATAGCAGGAACTAGTATTCTGTATTACTTTGTGAGGAAAATACAATAGTATTCACTCAGAGCAGCAGAAAAAAATACCTAACTAATTAAAATGTTCTTCTGTGCAAACTGTCACTGCACTAAAACATGACACGTGTGATTTCAGTGGATTTTTTTTTCCTGCTATAATTAACTTTGTCTTTTGACAACTCCTTCTGAGGCATATATTAATTAGATATGGGATAATGAATGGAGACAAGTAGATCACCAGAGTATAAATCAATTGAGGGGTTCTGATGATACCATAAACCACAGGAATGGAGTATGTGCAGTTAATAATAACATCAAAAGAC
>JAVCKT010008201.1:9079-19188 GCA_032273925.1 Rhynchotus rufescens
TGCATTCAGCACTGGCAAAGGCTAATTATATTTTATGGGTGCTTATTGACTTGGAGCCTTCAATGCTCTTAGCACGATGGGGATGAGGCATGAATGGGGTCACTCCTGCAAAGTCTTTTAAGAACAGCTGTGATTCAGAGCAGTCACTTTCGAGTCTAGGATAAACTTTGCCGAGCTCTTACAAAAGCTGCCTTTGAAAAATTAGCCCCAGTGCTTTGTGTGGAAATGTCAGGCACCGCCTCATGACGTTAACTGTTTGGCAGCCAAATGGTCCTCCCTCCTCGCTCAAAAAGGGCTCTTGGCCGCTTTGACTCTTTCCTGTGATCTCTGTTTGACCTCTGTTGCTCATTCCCCATTCAGGTCTCAAGTCCCATGAATGTGCAGGGTCAGAGCAGAAACCCGAATGTGCCCATGGCCAGTGGCCTCCGAGGCACTGAGCAAGGTGATAAACACACTGTGATGGGCAGCAATTGCACCTGATGGCAAATTGTGGTGCTAAGTGTCTGATGCAAGGAGAGAAATTTATCCATAGAGGGAAATGAGGTGGAAACAAACCTATTAAGAGCTCAGGAAAGAACAGTGTCCTGTGGTATAATTTCTAGCCATCTTTATCAACCCAACTCTAAATTCTCCTTCATGCGGCTGTTATATCAATTACTGCATCTTACCATCAGCACATTTTTGATGTATATGGGAAATTGCTATGGTAATGTGAAGAAAGACCGAAATAGTAAAATGCATTTAACTTAAACCAATGATTACTAAGGATCGTCTGTGAACAATCTATAAAATAGGATGTAGATTTGCAGCGCTTCAGCAATTTGCACTCTTTCCACCCCAAAGATACTAGTCTTCTGCATTAAGGGTGCATTTGTTTCATGTAGGTCCACCTGCTTTGTAAGGGTCTTGAGCACTCTTCACATGGATAAGGGGGGTCCTTGGGGACCACTTGCAAGGATCACAACCCTGCAGACTTAGAGTAAATCTCAGACACTAACTGTAATGAAGATGATCCCTGTTCAGGGGCCTGATGCTGCTGTTACATCAGTGGAAGATTCTTCAGCTGGCAAAGGGATGGATAAATACTTGTATGGCTAAGAAGGGGGACAAAGAGTTAGAAAGGAGGACAGCTTTTATTCTTTCTTGACACAGGATAGAACACCTTGGACTCAATGTTATTCTTCAGCTCTTGGTTGGGGTTCCCCTGGAAATGGTGCATGGAGCAGCAAGGATCAGCTTTGTCTACATTGCTGGAGTGGTGGCAGGTAGGTGACATTTCTACACAGCTGCAGATGGCAAGGCATCTGAAAATGGTCCGTGCTGGCTTTCTTAAGATGGAGTTTGATTAATCTCTAATTTGTGCCATATTGCTTTTATTTGTATTTATTTTTATCCAGCAGTTTGGAAGTGATGGAAGTTACTTGACAATAGATCAACATCTAATTAAAACAGGAGGAGAGTGTGAGAACAACCAAGGGCTTCACAGTGGAACTCAGGGATTGACTGCCTTAGCTCAAGATTTATGATTTTTTTTTCAGCCTCATGATTTTATCTTTTTCCCATAATAAGCAGATAAAACTCTTATAAAATGGGATGCACTGGCTTTACCAGGCATCGGGCTGGGCTGAGTACCCCAGGCTCTGCAGGCTGCAGACAGAGCCTGAAGCTCTCAAGCCCACCTGGTGTCATTGGGTCTTTTCTACTACAGTTCATCCTCATTGTGCAAATATGTGTCTTGCCAGGACTGCAGCTGCTTCTGTTTTATCCTCCAGTGAGGAATATGACACAGACATTTGTCTTTCTTTTGCTTCCTTGTTATTTTGGTCAGAGTATAAGTGTTTTTGCAGCACAGGTTTGAAGATGCATTGCTACCTTGTGCTGGCCTGCTCGGCTGCTTTTAAAGTAGGCGCAAAAGAATTGATCACTTATTTTCTTGTCAGTGCTTAATTTCTCAAGTTGATTTATCCCCCTTCCCCTTTCTTTTCTCTTTGATTTCCACATTTATTGCTACTCTTTGGCAGTTAACCCAGAACAGGCAGTAGCAGGGACGTCGGTAGCAAAGAGTGTTTTTATTTGGCTACTAACTGTGTGAAACCCTTGTTCTTCCTCCTAGGATCCCTCGCAGTGTCGGTAGCTGATATGACTGCGCCTGTGGTGGGCTCCTCTGGGGGTGTGTATGCACTCGTCTCTGCCCACTTGGCCAATATAGTCATGGTGAGTACCAGAAGGAGTGCCCAGCCTCTTTGAAAGTGAATGAATCCAACCAGCTCTGATGGCTCCAGTGACTGGAAATAGCACCTGACCCAGCTGTTGGTCAATCAGGGCTTGCTCCTATGAATATATCTTGTCTCAGTGGTCTGGCCTCCCAGCAGAAATGTTTCACTGCAGTTGGTGGTGGGTTGGTACCTTGAATGGCAGCAAGAGACAAGACTTATCAGGTTGTAAAGAGAGCTGATAGCCTGGAGCAAAGGCTGAGAAATCTTTGGAAGAGAAGGAACTGTCTGGCTTTGCAGGATTTGCAGGGCTCATCTGTTGTGTCATGTTAGCTGCTACCTAAGAGAATTTCAGTATGTGGTGAATTTGTTGCAGAATATCTCTTACCTGCTTTTGTAACACCCAGACTGAAGCTGACCCTTCAGGAAAGCTGACCCTTAGCCATACCAGTGATAATATTTTTTGTTGTTTCACATAACAAAGTACTTTACAAAGGTCAGTAAATACCAGCATCTCCAGTTCTCTCAGGCTTGGAAACAACAACTCATGTTCCTGGTGGGGAAATGCCTGCTAATGCACAGTTATGTTCAGAGTGACCCATGTTTCTGTGGGCTCTGTGGTGGGAGGGTGTTTTCTCTCACTCCAAGGGTGCTAGGGCAGACATGGGACTTCCTCACACTGAGATTCACGGGGCAAGAGGGGGAACTTGGAGAACATTTGGCTTTGCTTTAGAGGAAGAGCCTCAGAGGCTCTTCCTCTAAAGGGAAGTAGGGAGTCTTCAGCAGTGATGCTTCCTAGAACATTGCAAAAGGGCCTGTCATTTAAGCACTCATTGGCTTCCTTCAGGCGTACTTAGCAATTCCTATGGCAGCACTACCATTTTCAGCTGTTTTCTTTCTCTCCTGACCTGAAATGACTTCTCTTGCCTTCCCCATTTGGGTGAAGATTTTTTGCTTTTCTTCCTGCCTTCCCTCCTCTCTCTGCTTACCTAATATCTAGATGTGGCACTGTTAACATACTAAAAGATGCTGGTTACTCAGCTGAGTTGCTGGTAAAGCTCATATTTTTGCAAAGGTGCTTTGAATGTGCTGAGGAAGAGGAGGAGACTGGTACAGGGAGGGTTTCATTTGAATCTTCCATTCCCTTACGCCTCCTAGCAACCAAAGGAAATGAAAACATCTCTGCTTGTAAAAATAAATATTTTTGAAATTAAGTACATAAAATAACCAACAGGGGGAAGCAATAAAGCATCTCACCCTAAGGAAAAGAGTAAAGGGAAAAATTCAAAACGGCTCCATGGAAATGAAGAGCAAAGGAACCAAGCAGAGTATTAATCAACATGAGTTCAGAGCCTTCTGACTGGGTTAGGTGTCTCTGTGGAGAGAGAAAATGAGTTGCTTATTTTGTAGAGATTGCATTTTTGCAGTCACAGAAGTGATTTACAGACAGATCTCACATAAAACTTGAATATATGTTATGTATATTGCAAAATATTCCTTCAGCAGGCTTGAAAAGTCAGTGAATGCTGTTGAACTTAGGCTGAAGAGCTTACAAATATTTTTTTTTATTCAGCATGATGAACAGGTAGTTTGTGACAAGAGACCTGCCAACAGGGGTTCTAGAACATTCTTAAGAACAGGAATCTGATGTAGGTACCAATAGGCAAAAACTTCCTTCACTGCTTAAAAATAATAGTAATTGGTTGCCATACATATGGTTTTCCCACGACATAATTTCCTTTTCCACTTGAGTTTTTTTTTTTTTTTTAAGTGGACAAAGAGGAATTTGGACTTTTTTTCAGAGATTTCTGATTATCATTCAGAAATTCTTATTCCATCATACTGACAAAGCCTGAAAACAAAGGAGGCCAAATCAAGACTTTCTCACAAATCAGATTCCTTGCTTCACTTTTATGCAAGTCTTCCTTATTTACGCTCCACAGAAGGTAAGGGGAGTTAGCATCCAGAGAGGATGTGGTAGCATCCATGGCAGATGCTGACTGGGATGAGCTCTAACATCAAAGTGAGCTCCCAGAAATGTACCCCTGGATGCTACTCCATGGATATCTGCCACTCCTTTCAATGGCACCTTCCCTGCACAGTTTAAAATGTAAGTAACTGCCATGAGTGCCTCTGTGTTGGCTCACTGGGTCTTATAAAAAGAGAAAAGCCTTTGACATTGGGATACACGTAGACCTTGACTTTGATCTTGGTTACAGTCACACTGAAATCAGCTGGGATCTGCCCATGCACTCTTCCTATTTTGTAGACTTTTTTCTTAAAGTCCAGTTTGTTCTCTCTTGAGAGAGAAAGTTTAGATGAAGTTATAAAATTGTCAGTGTCTGGATAATAAAAATAAAACAACTAAGCCTGTCTAGTCCTTTAGTGTGTGCATGCACTATCTTGTTATGCAGTGAATAGTGCATAGACACGGCCCATGTAAGCTAGTGATTTTTAAAAATTCCCTGACTTCTGACTTCCACATTTATGACTGTCACTAGCAGCTCTGGGCTATTACTAATCCCTTCTATATGGCAAAGCCAAACTGCTTGTACAGAGGAGCCAGTGACCTGAATTTGGAAAAGTTTTTCTTTGATGCCTTCAAGGTTTGCACTCTGCACAACTTTATTTTTGTGATCTCTTTTCCAGAACTGGTCAGGAATGAAGTGCCAATTCAAACTGCTGCGCATGGCTGTTGCCTTGATCTGTAGTAAGTATTTGGATCCTGCTTTGTTTGCCCTTGTCCCAAGAGTCCATACTGATTTAGGGAGTTTTGACATTGCAGCAGTTTTGGTAGGAACCTGCAGCTGGATCTTCTGACAGCAAAAAACATATCACTCTTAAATGCATATTTGGCTTTCAATGTAAGCAATTGTGGATGATAATTTGTTGTGAACCAGCATTGTAGCTTGTGGTATTTGTGAAGATGTGGAACTTAGGTGGCTTGTTTTTGAACTCTCAAACAAGCAATGCTTTCATAATGCTTATGTTTAGGTTTCCTAATGCAGTTCCTGTCTGGAGTGGCAAGAGCATTACACAAACATCAAAGAATTGTCTTCCAGGTATGGCCATAGTGTGGCCCTGCAAGGGAAACTAGGCCGTGTATTCACCACGGACAAGTATCTTCAAAGTCTAACTCACGCTTTTAATGTTTCAGTATGAGATTTTGGAAAGAAAATATTATTTCCCTCTGTCTACACTTCCACCATCCCAAGCTGCCACCAACCATTCTGGAGATTTAGACCATGACTTCATTTATCCTTCTTTATTCCAGTGAGTTTTGAGTTTGGAAGAGCTGTGTGGCTGCGATTCCACCCCTCTGCCTACCCACCCTGCCCGCATCCCAGTTTCATGGCTCACCTGGGAGGGGTGGTGGTTGGAATCACCCTTGGCGTCATCATACTAAGGAACTATGAGCAGAGACTCCAAGACCAGTCCTTATGGTGGATCTTCATTTCTATTTATCTCATTTTTGTCTTGTTTGCCATCTTCTGGAATATCTTTGCCTACAACCTGTTGGATTTGAAGCTACCTCCTCCTCCCTGAAAGCACAGGACAACAAACTCTGGAGAGTGGAACTCATCTGCCAGCTATGTTAAATGAATCAACATGAAGGATCTATTTTTTATATGAAACTTAGGGGAGAATGATTCTTCTGAGCACAAGCCTGTGCTGAAGGAGACACTGGAAGGTCTCACAAGCGAATGGGCTGATGAGTTTGAGCATGAATCTAGCAGGTACTGTAATCCTGTTTGGCTTGGACCCTGCATGTTTCCACTGCAGGGGCTCCTCTGGGAGAGCTTGTATCTGGGCATTCATTGCTTGGTTTGTTAGCACACATTCATGGTTTGTATGGGCTATTTGCGTTTTCCACATTGGTGCTGTACTTGAAGCCAGTTGTTGAACAAAACTCCTCAATGTCACTGAATGCTCAAATGGAAAACAAAACACAGCAGACATTTTTTAGATACTCATGTGATATTCACAAGGCAGCTTGGGTTTGGTTTCAACGGATACATCTGACTGTTCAGCCATACCAGTGCCACTGTCTGATTACTTGAATAGTTCCTTAAAAATTTAGCCTATGGTGAAAACTCTTTCAAAAGGACCAGCAGAACTTGGTCACCCAAAGTGGTGGAGACTGGTCCTCAACTACAGATCAAACAATATTGCACTAAAAACCTTGGGGACTCTTTAAGTGGTGTGGACACCCATCCAGAGGTGACTTTACTCTGCATGTTTCACTTTGTTTTACCCAGCCAGCTGTGGGTAGGCTGTGCAGCTGGTGATTTATTTTCATGGGAGAAAAAAAGAAAAAAAGAAGGGAGGAAAGGTTTATTTGTGTTTTTATTAGTTGACAATCGGGTGCAGTTTTCTTTTCTCCAAGCAAGGATCTCAACTCCAGCAGGCCCTTACTAGAAAGGCAGGACCAGGATCAGGATCACCCACTGAGAAGACTGGATTTGCAGTGACCGCTAAAACAACGAAGATGGTCGGTGTTCCTGAGGCAATGGAAGTTCAGAGGCTCCAAGCAACAGTTGCAGTGATGCATTTTTGCTCAACAAAGGTCAAACACAGGATTTAGGAATCTCTAAGTGGTCTGTAGCACAGTCCATACAGCAGGATGCTGCCTGCATGGACCAGGGGAGCAGACTGGACCGCCGGAGCAGCGTTTCAGGTACTTGTCTCTGTCAGGTGTTTCTGTTATTTCGCTTCTCACATACAATGTGAGCTGCCAAAAGAGAATGAAAAAATGTGTGTGCCCTCCCCTTTCCCACCTATTGCAGTGGGCTGGAGAAAGCAGCCGCAGGAGTACCTCTAGACCAGCTCCTTTTTCCCTTTTCTGTTTGAGAGTCAGTGCCCCTGGCAGTGCGGAAAGGTGACGTGTGTTTCAGTGAGACCCTCTGCACTGAGAACAGGGCAAATGGACATGAGTGTTGGACAGGCCTTGCTGACTCTCAGTGGGGAAGTAGGTTGATTCTCAGGTTGCATCAGATGCCCTGATGACCTGAAAACATTACCTGAGTTGACCTGAAAACATAACTTTTTGGTGCATTCTTTTTTAACTTCTTGCAGTTCTTTTTTTGGGGAGGCCAGTCAGGTTTGCTCTGTGGCAAAGTGTCCGTGTGATGGGCTTTATTCTATCACCTGTGTAACTGGTGCTGCCTGCTGATACCGTAAGCTAGTGGTTGACTGTTCCTCTAGAGAGGACGCTCACTAGTGGTCATCAGCTGTCCGTTTCTTTCTCTTTTTGAATAAAGTTGTCTGCAAGGATGAAGTTCTGCCCCATGGAACTTATTAGTAAAACTCCTATTGCTTTGGGGAAAGGGAAGAGGAATAAGGAAAGGAGTTTCTACAGCCTGTGAAAGAAACATTTTTTGCCTTCTTTGTGCACAGGAAAGCTACCTTGCTTTGCAGGTAACTGCACCTTTGGGGTTTCCCCTGATTGCACAGAAGAAGGGATGAGGTTTAGAGCTCTAATGGTTTTCAGAGAAGGAGGATGGTTTCTTGTGCCATTTTACCTCTGCAGTTCAGGTGTGGGTTGGAGAAGTCACAGCAGTTGATGTGCATTGCTTAAGGTCAGGAGCTGGCCAGGGATTTCACAGTGACGGAGACAGCTTGGGGAGCAAGAGGTAAGCAGGAGAGTGCTGAGGAAGGAGACTCTACTGGCAAAAACCATAGGTCATGCTGAAGGAGGATATCCCTTTCTTTACCTGTTACTGAGTCTTTCTGATTATAAACATCTTTTTGGAAAAATATTGAAATTTCTGGTATAAAATGTCAATCACAAAGAAATCCAGGTTGCTCTATGTATGATTTATCAGTGCAATATGTACAGATTGGCTTTGATTTTTGCATTCTCAGTCAAAAGGTACGTAATGCCCATCAGAATCTCTCCAGGAAAGCTTTCTGTGCCTGCCATTAGGTGATCTGGTGCAGAGCAGTGAGCTAGAGGCCCAAGTGCCACTGTCCCTCTTCATCACCTCTCTGACCCTGGCCAAGAGGAAGCTGAACAGAGGATATATAGAGTATCTCAGCAGCCCTGCTCTGGTCCTTCACCCATGGTTGAGCATAGTTCACATGACCTGATTCAAAAGAGTTCTCACTTAGAGCATGACTTGCTCTTCTAAATTGTAGTTCATCTTTCTAACCTCTTTCTGTGGCCCTGTTCCCTGTCTGCAGCCTACAAGCAGCCCTGGCAATCACAAAGGGCAGCCTTTAGATCTGTACTGGATTTATTGTTGGTGAAGAAATGAAACCCTGTCACACTCCTGTTCATCAGAGCTGAAAACTCACATCATACATAGACACCAGGCTCAATGTATGACCTGCTCTGCTGAGAACCCTGCTGAGAACCTATCAGCTCACGGAGTAAAGAGCAATGCAAAAAGCTCACGGTTTTGTTATACTTAATTCACTAAAATTATACTGTGAAAACTTGCCATGTTTTACAAAGTTATCAGGCAATGCAGCTATGTTGTTTTCTGAGTCACCCAGCAATGCCATGGTACTGCAGCACCAGAGAGCTTAACAGCAGGCAGGCTTTGCTTTTACCTCCAGATGTCCTTGCTGCTGCTGGCTTATTCCACACCTTAATACTCTCCATCCTGCTCATTTGGGGTTGCAACTTGTCACAGTCAGCAATGTTTCCCTGAAGGGGCCGTCTACAGGAGGGGCTGGTTCTGGTGGTTGCTTTGGTTTTATTTCAGCTCCTGCCAGGATTTTACATCACAGTCTGATACAATGTGAGTCTATCAAACCTTATAGTCGGGCCAGAGCAAAAGGCAGGAGCTGCTAGCAGGACAGATTTGAGACTGGTACAGGCTTAAGGAACTTATTTCATGCTTGTGTCCTTGAGAGAGGGAGGAGAAAAAGCTGCTTCTCTGCTGCCTGCCCATGTGGCAAGGAGACTGCAGCAGGGGTTCCCTGAGGATACCCGGCACAGGCAGGGAGCACTGACGCGGCCGAGAGAGCCCGGGTGCTGCTCCAGGGACACCTGCCGGCAGCGCGGAGGCTCCGGAGCCGCCCGGCCGGGAAGCTTTGGCTTATCCCACACAAGGGGAGAAGTAAGAAGTGCCCTAGACATTTTCCCCTCTGTTAGTAATGATACCTAGCACTTACAATGGTATATCCTACTTGTTCCTGTAGGAGTACATAAAGGGTTTCTTTTTATGAACAGAATAGGGTAAAGCCAGAGAAAATGTGTCTGTCTGAGGTGACAAAGCCAATTTTTGCCAGACTGGAAATAAACCTCAGGGAGTCTGTGTCCCAGGACTTTGCTCTTCCTGATGGATTATGCTGCCTCTGTGCTTTACATCAGCCTGGGTAAGTCTCAGTTTGGCCTGGGGTTTAAGAGCTGGAATCTGACAGAGTTAAAGCTAGTACCACATTGACAGCTACAGGCTGACCTTACATGACAGCTGCTGTTCTGTGCCAATGTTTAGTCTCCCAAGATTGTGGATAGGATTTTCTCACATACTTCAGTGAGTCAAGAGTCTGTTCATTTACATAGATTCAAGCGCAGCTCAACTGCTTTGAAAGCTCCAGGCACTGGTTTATCTGAAATGGAGCTGGAAAATCTGAAAGCAGTTCAGCACCAGCAGCGTCTGGAGGCAAACTGGGATCCAAGGGCTGATCCCCAGTGCCCCTGAGGTTTTTGCCTCTCTTGGAGTATCTTTGTCATTTGTCTTTTATAGTGGTGCTAGTGGTGCTGCCTTACACTGCTCTGTGACACAGCTTAGAAATTGCTTCTGTGGTCACTGATGCTGAGAGCTGTTTGTAAAGGAAAGCAAGTGCATTTTGCACCTATAAAGAAAGAATCGCACATAACACAGGATTCAAACTGGTTTAAATGTATTTTTAATGTTACCATTAATCATTGGCTTTTAATTGGGA
>JAVCKT010008203.1:8704-21207 GCA_032273925.1 Rhynchotus rufescens
CTGTGAATTTTTAATGCAGGTGAACACCCGGGCTGATTTTCATTTGGACTTAGATGGTAACCATCAGACAAGGATATTTTTTATTTTTTACCTTGTCCTTTTACTTTAACCGTCCATGAGATTAGACTTATAAACAAGCCCAGTCACTCTACTATTCTGAACCCTATTAAGGAACCAGATTGATTTTTTTCCCCCCACAGCCAAAATAGATCTCTTATTTCAAAGACATGACAAGAAAGTCTAACTTCAGCCCTGGTTTCTTTTACATTCTTATCTTAGTCTGCAGTGTCACCAGCTCTGCAATAAGCAAGCACACATGTAAAATAATCTGCAGTTTGAATGTAGCTGTTGTTTTTATTTTCTTTAAAAATTATTTAAAGAGAGGCTTTTAGCACTAATTTCTTAGCTTGTGGTTTGCAACGAAGAACATTCTACATCTTGCACCGTGACATCTGGTGACTACAGTTCCCATTGCACATCAATTAAAAAGTTTGTGCTCTTTCCTTTTTGGGTACGCTGTGTGCAGTGCTCATCATTAACACTGTTCTCAGGTAGAGTTTAGTTGTGGCTCCAAGAGCAAAACAGTGAGGTTATTAGTGTTACTTAAGAGCTCACTTGTCACTCTCCTATTCTTCTGCAAATAGCTAACACTGATAAGGAGCTAATTATAAACAGCATGGGTGGCTAATAACTTGGTAATATGTTTGTTTTGCTCTCATTAGACTGTTCCCAGTCTGAAAAAAACTATATTCCTTAAATACACAGACTTGGTGGAATTAGCGGGCGGTATTGGTGTTGTATGCACACTGCTTCCCCTGCTGCCATGCAGCTCTTCTCCACCTGAGACTGAAGCCAGATTCATTTAATGGCTAAAGTTAAAGCACTGAAAATACAAATTTGAGCTGATAATAAGTGCTCTGTCAGGACAAGCTGTGTAACTAACAGTTCCAGTAAGACTTACCTGCCATTGCTGTTCTTATTGCAAAGACAAAAATCATGCAACACAGATTAAATTATCTTATTTTTTTTCCTTTTTTAGCTTTTGTGTGCATTGAAAAGTTTCTCACTCCTATTTTTCAAAGCCTAAATGTTAAACTATCTTCTACTTAAAGAATTTTTAGGGAGTCTGTTTGGGTTCAATGAGAGATTGCTTTGTTTTACACTGAATCAGTCATTTTGGCACATTGCACATGAGGAGCCAACAGTAGATGTTGGATGGGCAGGATGGCTATGCAGGGCTTGCACCTTTCCCTCCTCACGCCCTAAAACATTTACAGTTTCTCTAAGCAAGTCAGTCTCATGCAGTGCTGGCAGGGCACGTCCCGGCAGAAGCAGCTGCGTTCCTGCCCGTGTCCACAGCATTTCTTATGTGTTTGTACCGTTTCAGCTCTACAAAACGTCTCAAGTCTGTGGAGGATGAGATGGACAGTCCCGGCGAGGAGCCGTTCTACACAAGCCAAGGGCGCTCGCCGGGAAGTGGCAGCCAGTCAAGTGGATGGCATGAAGTGGAGCCAGGTAAGCCACGGCTCCAGGAGCCCGCGCACGTGCTCTCCAGGTGCTCTTGTGTTGTCCAGATACAATGAACGCGCTGAGAAAGGTGGCCAGGTATAGACATCTTGCAGCTTCCTCTGTGAGAAGGCCAATCTGATGAAAATACTGTAGTAGTCTTCCTGCTCTTGCAGCTGTGGATGTTTTTGTAGTGTGTCACTTCTGTATTTTGGCCAAGCATCTTAAGTATTTAAGTAATGCAGCAAAAGATATGCTGTCTTTCCCACTGAAAGTGTCCGGATTCAGTTCTATGACAGCAGTGACAATTGCTTAGCAGAAATTGCACAGCCCTGGCCTGGGCTGTGCCGCACAGGTCTAACATTTACATAAAGATTCCTGAGCTTTTGTAAGGCAAAAGGACACTCAAGTGTTACACAACACTTGAGCTCACTTGGCAATGACTTTTTGAGACCTACAGAAGGCGTTTATTCATCTATAATACCATGAAGCTCCGTATTGAAATAGATAATGCTGGGTATTAAACTTCACAATGTTTAGGAAGCAGTTTTCCTGCCTGTTCTTAGTTAACTGCGTGTGTGATCTTTCTTGTTGATCATCTTCTGGGTTATATTGCATACTTGCCTGTCCGTTGATCTCTTATCTTGATATCAGCTGGGTGCTCTGTACCACTGGAAATATTTCTCCTGGTCAGTAGTACTTACACAGGTGGAGTCAATGCCTCAATTTGTTACAGCTAATATTCAAATATTCGTTGCTATTAAAAGTAATAGAAGTCATGTATGTTCGATGACAACTGGTATGTTCACCTCCAACCTCTCGGGGTTTCAGAAGGCCCTCTGAACTGTCCAAGGGACCTTTCACAATACATATTCTTACCTTTATTGTTTGCTTGGGTTTGAAATAATATGTTTCTGGTTTGACTAGAGACAACACATATTTGTCCAGGGTTCTGTGTCTAATGAACTATACAGCACAGGAAAAGTAAATTCAACCTGAACTGCATTAAAATCAGTTCTGTGGGCACTTGGCCAGCCACCTATATCCTTTCTCATGTAGGAAACATACCCACAGCCTCCTCCAGAGACCCTGTCAAACAGCTGTGCTTTACAGCCTGCCCAGAAAGTCACCAAATTTGGGCTATTCCAGACTGGGAGGGGATTGATTCCGGCGCCTGGGAGCCCTTGGAGGATCCCCTGCCAGCTGCCCTCTCTGCTCTAATGAGGAGGAGCCAGCTTGTGGGCCCTTATTGCCTGCAGATGTGGTGCCTTGGCAGGAGGAGAGGCTGGACCTGCCGCAGACAAGTGCCAGGCCCGCCGGGACCGCCTCGTCCCCAGGGCTCTGCCGCTCGCCCTGGGGTGCCTGCCCCAGCACAGGCACACAGAGCAGGAGCAAAAGCCCCGTCCGTGCCCGTCGGAGGGGTTAGAAGCTGCCCGGGTCACCGCCCTTGTGTCATTGTCACGCCGAGGGCTGAATCACCCCAGAGTTCGGGCTGCTCTTTCTTAATGACAAACAGTCTCCGTCTGTACAGCAGCCAGAGGTTGGCTGTGAACAGTGCTGTCGCTCCTGCTCGTTTCCCCACGCGTGGTCATCGCGCTGTCTTGTCCGGGTCCTGCTTAGACAGCAGCCTGGAACTGCTGAGCTGGACCAGAGGGACCTCCAGCCTTCAGCGGGATGGGGGACGGAAGCTCCTCCGCCTCTCCCGGCACTGCTGGGTGCTCCTCGGGAGCAAGGACAACTGCCCACATCAAGCTTCCTGCGCCTCCCGAAGGCAGGGGCAAGGCAGAGGAGGAACCAGCTTCTCGACAGCCTCCCTCACTTACTGTGGAAGCAGCTTGGATCTGTTTAGTCTTGTCTGTAAAACGGCAGAAGTCACCTTTCAACCTAAGGGACTTGAACCAGGTGCCAGCTAGATGTAGCTCAGATTCACCAAGCTCTCTCCTCCTCCTGCAGTTGTGAAGGAAAAGCTGCCTGCGTGGGATGTGCTTCAAGCCGCCTTCCCGCTGTGTCCGTGCGGCGTCACACCGAGGCCTCGCGCAGGCTTTGCAGCAGCCTCTCCTCCAGACCTTGGTCCCAGCTGCTCCATAAAGCAGTCACTGCAAGAGCGTGGCTGGGAGAGGAGCCTGAGGAGTCACAGCTCAGTGGTGAAGGACAGTTCTGAAGTGTCCTCTCGGGCCAGGACAAGAGCGATGGGTCCCTGGAACAAGGCCCTTCCTCCTAAGTGACAGGGAGGGAACCCATCCTGCTCTGAGGCCTCAGAAATCACATGTGGGTCTGACACCACCACTTGACCCTTCTGACATGTATTTGGCACAAGTGCTTTCTCTCTATTAGCGTGAAATGTTTTATTATTCTTCATCGGGGCATCTAAATATGCCCCAGTATGCCTAGAAAGCCTTCTGGCCATCTGAAAGATACACAAATGATGGTAACACCCCCTGTTAGCTTCTGCCCGGCCAGAGTATTCCTCTCTGTGAGCTCTGCCCCGTTCCAAATACGTCCCTTCCCATCTCCCCTGTCCAGAAAAGGGCTTTGCTGTTTATTTAATCTAGAAGCAAAAGTGATTGCACAGTTTTAACTTGCTGAGTCCCTGAGCTTCAGCGTTTCCGTTTTTCTCAGTGAAATTCCGAGCAGACGTTTAAGGGCTGAGGCCGTCTCCCTGTTTGCCTTGGCATGCCGTGGCCGTGGCCGGTTCTGCGGCGCGCGCGGCGGCGCGGAGCGATGCTCCTTCCCAAGGCAGGCGCCGCCTCCATCCCGCGCTGGCAGAGGCGCCTACGCCGCCTTTCCAAACCCCATAACTCAGCCCTGCCCTTGGGGTTTCTGGCCAAGCTGCAGGGGGAAGAAATCAGGGTAAGGAGAGGAAGCGCAGAGCTGTCTGCGGGATGGCCGTCGTGCCGGGGAAGGAAGGAGCACAGCGAGGAGCCGCAGCCAACCTCCCAGCGTGCTCGGATCTGCACCAACCATAACAACACATCGCTTGGCTTTATTGCCTCCGGGTAGAGTGCTTTCTCCCGGCGGATTTGTCCAGGGAGAGCGTCTCTGAATCAGAGCGGGGAGCAAAGCAGGAGCAAGTGGGAAACCCTCAGTGCAGAGCGGGACGGGTGCTCGAGGCTCGCGAGGGGCTGCGCACAAGGGGTTGGCTGGGGGAGTGCAGGGGAATTAGGAACGTGGCCTGCAGGCTGGCGGGGCTGGAGAGATGGCTCCCTGAAAAGGAGAAAGGGAACACGACCTAGCCAAAGAGAGGGGAAAGGGAGAACGTTTTAGACCATAGAGAAAGAAAACATATATACTGAAGGGAAAAAAAAAAAGGAGGAACAAATGCCAGGAAAACAAAGATTTGACTTCCTAGAAAGGAAATATGAAATGGAATATATGAACTCCTCTTAGAAAAGAGAGCACTCCAGGCAGAGGGTTATTTACCGCCAGCCGTGACTACTCACTCTACATCTGTCTCCATTTCTTCCTTTTGAACCAATTCCCTTTCTGGATACTTTCTTACTGCTCCGCTTCCCTGTGATTGCCCCTGTAAGTGGTCTTTGGAGGGCAGGCTGCATACTCAGAACATATGTGCAAACTGGCAGGAGAACAGAAGAGGACAAAACCTCTCTGTGTGCTCTGTGGATGCGGCTGCGGATGCTTCCCCCATGCCTGCTCTTGGGGTCTCCGGTGCGCGCAGAACATCCAGTCTTATCCCTCTTGGTTTGTATCATAGAAGGCTTTGGGGCTCGGAGCACCCTGACATCTGTCTCATGTGAAGACTTGGCTGGGTTTGTATCCTGTGGGCTTCACCCACCACCAACGTGACCTTTCCAGTCTTGGCACTTGAGCCCCATCGCGATGGCCGGAGCCTTGAGCTCAGGTTTTCACATCTACATCTAGCAGGGATGCAGCACTCTCCTTATACGTCAGACGTGACAGCCAAAGCAAAACCCCGCATTAATTCCCCATTCCTTGTACTGTACTCTTTGAGTCTCACATCCATTTACCTGCACTCGAAAGCTCCCAGGGAGCTCTCCGGCCTAAAAAGGCTGGAGTCTGCCAGAAAAGATGAATTTCCTTTCACAACAGGAAGGCTTAGGAAGTAAAACAAAGCAGACGTGTAGTAAATTACTTGTGCTTTTCAAATACCTTCTGCGGTATCCTCCTTACCATTACTTTATCTCAGCACTTTCAGTACATAACTCTTGTTAACTGAGAAGAAGGGCAAGAGAGGATAAAGATGATGTTAGGAAGAAAATCAGGCAACATCACACTGACTTTGAACTTGGGTTCAAATGCTGGCCCTTGTTCAGTTCTGCAGCAGCTCTGGTTGTAGCGGGGTAAGCCATAATTAGTGGTGTAGACTTTTGATTCCACAGTAAGGGAATGCCCCCTGGAAGAAGGAGTTAGAACGTGTCCGTGTTCCACTGATGCATTTATCTGAGGCATCCTCTGGTTCAGCACACAATAACGTTCACATTGGGCTGTATCAGTCACTCCGTTGCAGAGCATATGGATGGCAGCTGCCTATTTTGCTTCAGTTGTATTTCTGAAATGCAGCATGGGAAAAGGAATGTGAGGTGGGAATTCAGAGCATTGCATTAGTTTCTCGACTTGGATCTTTCTGGTACTTGCATTTCCACAAGTTGATTGACTCCCTAGAGGGGACCCAGTAAACCCAGAAAGGTGGGAGCTGTCTGCAGCCCTTGTGCTGCCTGATGTTCCTGCAGGGAAGATTAGCTCTGCTCCAGTCGTGTTCTTGAGCAGTGTCCAGCCCTGCACCCAGGTTGGAAGGTGCGGGAGCTCCCTGGTCCTTCTTCCACTGAAAGGCTTCAATTTTCCGTTCCTGGCCAAGCCACCTTCTCTTGCCCCAGCTCCACCCCTATTATTCTGCTGCTAGTCCCAGTGTGCAAAGCTTGTGCGTGTCTTCAGCTTGAAAACCACAGGAACCAAATGAGGCATTCCAAAAAGTTAGCAAATTATTAATGCAGAACACTCATACTCCTCTAATGAAAGACATCTTTGCAGTTCTGCAGGCGCGGGAAGTTGGTACCATGATGTGAACCTGCTGCAAGCAACAGAGTTCCCTGTTAGTGTGTTCAACATGTCTTCAGTAGTGAAGATCCTATTAAGATCAGCCTCGTGGTTACTCACTACAACTGGGGCTACTGCCACCATCCACGAGACTGTCTGAACGTAATTTCTGTGCAGTTTCTGTACACCTGAGCAGCTGGGATCCCATACCTGAGTATTTTTGCCCTTGCAGTTACAGTGATCACTAAGTGGTCCAACATCTCTATCCAGTGCTTGTTATGGAGCAACCATGTGCGGGCAACTGGTCCAAACTCTGGTCTCAATAGCTCTCTTCTTAGGCCTGGAATGTGCGTGCTTCCTCACAGATTCTACACACAAGGAAAATTCTTCTTCTTCGTATTTACCAAGGACCCTTTATTTATGCCTTACAAGTCAGGAGAACTCATTCAGGCATAGATCAGATGACCACAAGAGTTTGTTTTCAAAGCCTGTTCCAAATTATATCTTGGAAACGACGGAGAAAGTGGTGTAAGAGAGATCCCAGATTGTATTCTTTATGCATTCTTTATGTCCTAAACACAGTTGTTGTCTGGCACTACCTACTATAGAAAATCTGCTCAGGAAGTCCCAGCATTGGTGATGCAGAGTATGGCCAGTCTATCCTTGGGCAAAAGGTCTATGGGCTCATCAAGAGACTTTATATCACAAAATATATCAGAGCTCAGAGAAGTTTGCAGTGATTGTGCTACATTACTGCCAATGATTCAAGGATCTGACTGTTGAAATTATGATGAAAAACACCAGAGCTATGTTTTATACAAAAATAAAGAAAAAAAATGCATTTATACTGGGAAAACATTCAACTTCAGACACGGAGTGTTCAATTATAGAATCATACTGCAGCACTATTTTTCTGAGACTCGCTCTAGTGAGTGATTTTCACTGGATCATAAATAGACATGAGAATTTCACGATCTTCATTATCTTCCTTGAGCCAAGCTGCTTGGATGTTCGTAGAGCCATGTACAAAAACCAAGGAAACATTGCAGTTCCTTAGGCCAGAGAGGTCTGCACCCGCAATCCCTGCCAATAATACTTCTGCATAATTCCCAGATGTGACATTGGGTTACCCTGCAGTTCTCAGGATGTGAAGATAAATCAGAAAGCAAATGCATGAGGCCATGAGGCCATCAGGCTTGTACCCACGTGGCCTGGGAGCTTCACTGTCCACCTTGATGCTTGATCAGCAGCCGCCCGTGCCGTTTCTTCTTTCATATGAGCTTAATATCTTAAGACAGGGGGAACGTTTCGCAACCAGACAAGCCTCCTGCCGCAGCAGTTTGGCTTTTCTAAGCAGGGGTCAGGCACAGATCCTGTTTCTCCGATGTCCGGAACGCTTTGGTTTATAGCAGAAGGAATTTCATTGGGATAATGTGTGCGTTAAGCGGAGGACATGCCACCAGAAGGGCAGCAGGCAGAGCCTAGTGACTCCACATGGCACTTCCACGCTTTGTTTTCCCTATAGTACTTTTCCTGAGCTTTTTTAGACTTTATGCTGCAGCCAGGACTCCTCTTCCCATTCACCCCGTGTCCCCATTCCCATGCAGACCCATAGTTCCCCTGCTTCTCCTCATGTCCAAGGTATTCTAGACCATTTCCCACATTTCTCTCCAGTTTCACAGGCTCTTGTGACATTTGGCCCCAGCTAAGAGTTTGGGTCCGTGCTGCCTTTTAGGCTTCTGCCTCCGCAGCTGACACTAAGCGTGGCCCCCTGAGGATGCTCCTGCCTAAGAGGGTCCTTTGGGTGCACAGAGAACAGCCCCCAGTGCCACGTGTCCTGCCAGCAGCTCCAGCTACTGTAAGATGCAGAGATTTTCTTTCCTAAATTTTCTTTTCTGCTCCTTTCGTGCAGTCCATGTGTTCCCATATCCCTGCTCTGTGCATTGCAGTACTCCATCACAACATAAGCTGCCCAGCGGTTCTCAAGAACGTAAGAATTTTCTTTTCTTCTAAGAGCAATAACACTTATCAACTTTTACTGAAATACCATATCAGCTCCTTGTCACTGGCAGTCTACAGTTCCTGCCGCTAAAAGTTTAATGCATTTACAGGAGCACTTAGGCATCAAGACTTTGATATCACAATCTGTTAGTCACAGGTGCTACATGATAGGTTTGTGTTAGCACATTATAGATCTTTTATCAGATACTGCACAAAATGTGTGTGTTTCTCTGCCAGGCAATCAGAATCAGGCTGCTGCATAGCCAATGAGTTACTCACCAATATAAGTTGTTGTTTATTTTAAATAGAACTTTTCCAGAACTGCACCTTAATGGAGAACTTGAACTAATTGGGCAAGGCCAGCGAAGATCAAGAACTCCCTGCGAGCTAGGGAAAACGCAGCGGGTCAGTCGTGGCGCTTTGAGCATTGTCAGTCTGCTGCAGTAACATTCATCAAGCAGAATGATTAACGCTGCTCATTTGCTGCAACAGACAGAGTCGTTTTGACAGCAAATTGCCACGGGATCAATGGCTCGGCGTTTCTTGGGCAGTGCACGTGGTGGCCTGCGACGCCGGCCCGTGCTCTTGGCATTGCTGCTCCGAAGTCAGGCGAGGGGGAAAGGGCTGAGTGAGCCCAGCCAGCCTGCTGCCAGCCTGCAGCCATCCTGACGTGTTCCCAGCAGGGCAGGGCGAAAAGTCCTCGGTGTTTCCCCTCCTCTCCAAGGTTCCTTGTTGTCCAGAGCAACAAACTTCTTGTCCCTGAGATTCCAGCCTAGGTGCACTTCCATTTTTAATGGATTAATGGTGCCCTGCAAGTCTTAGTGCATTGCCTCGTCTTTGCTGTATCCCTCTCTATGGGGCAGTGCTGCAGAAGCCCTGCGGGCAATGCTGGCTCTCTGCTTCTTGCATCTGGTTCCAGATGTACCGTAAATGGGAATGGACATGGAGGAAACTTGAATTTAAAAATGGAGAGGGTGTTTTGCTGCAGAGAGCAGCCTAAAGGTTCATCCATATGTACCATTTTTGCTGACTAACATTGAAATTAAATTTTTAAAAAAAAGCTCTTTTGTGGGCCATGAGAGCCAACAGACCACCAGGGATCTGGTTCCACATATATATGACATAGAGTCATTTTTTCTCTTGGATATGGAAGATTTAGAACTTTCTCCATCTTTTCAAAGAGGAGGTATGAGGCTGGTGCTGGACAGAAGCTCCCTGTGTTTGGGGATGGCAGGTTTGGATTCGGTCAAGCAGGAGTCTCCGTGAGCTCTGGGCTGCTCTATCCCGATGCAGCCACCCTTGCAAATCATCTGCTGCAGCTAGTGCAGCGTGGGACTGTGGCTGCAAAAGGGCTTAAACACACAGGGGGAATTGTACCTGCCTACCAAAAGTTGGACTGGTTTTCTGTTTGCTTCTGGGACCAATTCAGGATGTTGACTTGGATCTATAAAGTCTTCTATAGATTAGATCTTGGTTAGGAAATGGGCTGCGTTCCTTCCATGTGCTGTCTTAGCAGTTGACATCAGCAGACTTGCTCTCTCTAATGTGTTTGGGAAGCAGGAGCACATATTTTATGTACTGTGGTGTGTTGGTAGGGAAATGTTCCCGTTTATTAATTCTTCAGCTCACAGGAAAAGGCTTCATCACCTGTGCAGGCAGTCATGGGAAAGGTTGCAAGGACTGCATCAAACCCTTCCTTTTTTTGGAGGCAGATGGAAAATATTAGTAGTCTTCAGAGCCAATATACGGTCCATATTGAGAGCCAGTAAATGATGCATATTATTGCAAATTCCTGTGCACTTCTGCATTTTATAAAGCAGATAACTAAAATACTCACCTAGCCAGAGCGGCCCCCAAGGGGTGCCCATTTCCAAGTAGAGGACATACCAAAAACACCAATTAGCCGAGCAGAATGGCAGCGTGGTTGGAACAAACGGGTTTAGGATCACGGAGGAAGGACCGTGACCTCCTTGTGCATCAGTCAAGGCAACTGTGAAACTTTGTGAAAGAAGCTCACCGCAAAACAGATGCTGGGCTATCTTAGGTAAATAAATTACCCCAAAATAATAATAAAAAGCTCCCCTGTACATTTTACAAAGCACAGCTGTGTAAATAGTGCACGAAACAGGGGAGGGAGACGGAGCATGCACCCTTTTCCGCGCAGAATTCCTCCTCTCCGCACTGTTCGTTAGGACTCCCAGTAGAGCCATCGCTGTTGTGCGCGGCGCGCAGCGCTGCTACTGTGGCCTGCACGCACTGTTTTGTCTCTGTTTCAACGAAGAAAACAGGGTTTCTTGCAGAGCAAACATTTCCACCCCAAGTGCGGACGCGCCGGGAAAGGAAGGGGCTGGGGATGGGAAGAGGGCGGCAGCGCTCGGGCGCATGGAGCTGCCGCGGGCCGCCCGGCTCCGGGCCCTCCAACGCTCCCGGCGGAGGCTCCTGCTCCACCTCTCGCGGGTTCGCGGGCCACAGGCTCTGTGCACATCTTTGTGCTTGGCAGGCTTCTGAGCAGCGTTTTTAACCCGTTCCTTGCTGCAGGCTGCACCACATCCCGCGACAGCCCATTCCTGTCTTGTCCCAGGCCGTGCTCAGGAGAACTGCTGCTGCTGTTGGAACCGGATCCACTGCCTGGACATTTCATTTGATGCTTCTTGGGGTGTGTTACCACCAACAAGAGGGAATCAGTCATTCCCCAGTTCCTTTTTTCAAGTTCAGGGCTGCCCCAGCACCTTGACCACAGAGAACTGCAGAACTGGGAACCCCTGGAGCCGGCGGGATGGGACGGGCCCTGCAGTCCCTGCATCAGACAAGGGCTCTTGCCAAGAGTGACACTGCTCTGTATGAGCCAGGGCCAAGCGCAAGGGGTCTTGTGATTCACAAGGGGAATCCATTTTACTTTAAAAGCGGGGGTTTCGAAGCAGGGAGGTTTGAGAAGTGCAAATGCACAGATTATCTTCCCCCGGGCTCAGTGCAGCGTCCCGTTTTCTGACAGCATCCTGCGTCTGTCTCCAGGAGCTGTGTCTGTGATGTAGAACATTAGTGCACTACCTCGCTCCAGACAGCAGAAAGCACTTTGGACCTGGTCCAAACTGAGCCCTGCCTTAGCACTTGCCTTTACTCTTAACTGAAATACAATGAGCAGAAGTAAAACTTCATCCGGACTCTTCCTCTGCACGAGGCCGATCCTTGGAGCCAGCTCGAGATGGGATGCGGCTCATTTCCCTGTGCCCCGCGAATTCCCTGGCGCTCTCCGTTCATTCCCAGGTCCCTTTTCCACTCCTGGAGTGAACTTAACTTGGCCACATCTCATCTAAGCCTGATCTTCCCTGGGCGACTCCGCGGAGCTGCTTCCCGCTGTCCAGCCTCCAACAGCGGCCTCGTTCCTGGAGAGCGTCCCGTAGCGCAGGCCGGGTTACAACTGCTGGCACCTGGAGAATTCAAAATGAGAAGCTGAGTGGCTCATGCGTCCCCTTCGCCAAGTGGGAACTTCAAAGCATTAAAGTATTTTTTTAGCCTCTACTAAAAAGCAATCCCCTACAATTAAGGGAGGGGAGGCCATGAGAAGGCACAGCGGCCTTGCAGGGAGCATCCCACCGTGTCACTGTGACAGAGAACTTTGCTAGTTCTCTGTTTTTACAGGATTTTTCTTTTCTTTAATGCTATGTGGAACCCCCGAACAAAACACGGCTCTTAGTGCGGGGTAGACAGTGGCAGTGGCTGAATAAAGCCTGGTGTCAAATACCCGGCGCAGGGACAGCAAACCCGCACCCTGCCTGGGGTCACCTGCTGAAGTGCATTGGTCGTGGAATCACCCGCTTAAAAATGGCTAGAAACGTTACCTTTTTTACAATAATAGCATTTCTTTGAAAGGAAAAAGGGGAAAAAGAAAGAAAAAAGATGGCTAAAACCCGCCGCGGCGGCCTCTTCGGGAAATGCCGTAACGGTGTGGCCGGCTCCAGCCAGCAGCACCATCTGGTGCTGGG
>JAVCKT010008205.1:0-13693 GCA_032273925.1 Rhynchotus rufescens
CCACAACACTATTGTCTGTGCAAGAGCAGGAAAAGATCTTGTCTCAAGTCTCACTTCAGGCCTCCTTACTATTGTGAGTACTTAATATCCAGGAGATTCAGTTTATTACTCATTACTCAGGCTAGGTTTTACTACTAGCAAGTTAAGATTTGAAAGGACTACGCAGCCATGGACTAGACTGCTCACTCACACTTTGAATTTCTGCCAAATTAGACACTAATAGCTAGGCAAGCAGCTTGATCACAGTGAGAGGTTACTGGAGAAAACTTTACTGTTGAGCTTCTCTGCTCTAGGTTTAGAATCCATTCCACTTTTCTTATAAGCAAGACTTACGTTTGAATCTACAGATGTTTTGCTAGCCATGCACAGTTGCTAGGTCTCTTCTAAGACTGCTAGGTAATACTAGAATAAAATGGGATTTAGGTTGTATTTTCCCATCTCTGCATGGTAGAGACTCCACTGGCTCCTTGTCAACACTTGTGGTCACTTATAAACAGATGCCTGTCCAACTAGCTTAATGATTGCCATGTTACTAGGAAAGAAGGATGTGGAAGATCCCTTCTGTTTGTTTTGAAGCTTAACTGTAGAGTCCTCTGCTAAATTCCTTTGTGTTGGACCCAGGGTGACCGATTTGGGGGAGCACTGGACGCTGCAGCCAAAGTGTTCAGCAAAGCCTTTGACAGTGGCATTATCCCTATGGAGTTTGTGAATAAAATGAAGAAGGAAGGGAAACTTATCATGGGCATTGGACACCGAGTCAAATCGGTAAGAAGCCTCTATTACAGGTCCAAATGAGAGGAGTTGTTTTTAATTGGGAGGCGGGGGGGGAAGAAGGGGAAGAAAAAGGACAGCTGGCACCTTTCCAAAGCAGTTAGATACTCAAAGAACTGCAATGTCGAGATTCAAATCTGCGCTACATAAATAACAAAGCTTATTTGCCAAAGTAGAAAGATGTGCATGTAATGTGGTTTTTAACTTGCAGATAAATAATCCAGATATGAGAGTTCAGATTCTCAAGGACTATGTGAAGCAGCATTTCCCTGCCACACCACTGTTGGACTATGCACTTGAAGTAGAAAAAATTACAACTTCCAAGGTAAAATGCGCTAGTATTGACCTTGGTTTGAGCCCTCTTTTGAGGGAGGAATGACCTGTGTGAAGATGTTCACAACAGCAAACCATGGTAATTTGGGATGTGTTTTTATTTCCATCAGAAACCAAATCTTATCCTGAATGTAGACGGCTTCATTGGAGTTGCCTTTGTTGATGTACTCAGGAATTGTGGCTCTTTCACCAGGTAAGTCTGCACTGGGCTCTCTTAGATCATGGTACTATCAACACGACGGAAGCTTTACTGCCAGCCCATGTGGGCCATGATTTCAGGACACTGAAGGAAATGTAGCTTGGATTCTTGGCAGGGAGGAAGCTTTTGTGTGAAGTCAGTGTTGCCACTGACACTACAGCTGTTTCATAGCTTTTTTTTTTTAAGAGTTGCTTCTTAAGTGAACCAATATCAAGAAGCACTTTGCATTTTCTCTCTTTTGTAGGGAAGAAGCAGATGAATATATTGAAATAGGAGCTCTTAATGGCATCTTTGTACTAGGCAGGAGCATGGGATTTATTGGTAAGATTTCTGGTTTTTCCTCCCTTTTCTATCCTACTATGAAATGCCCTGTCACCACAAATACAAGACAAGTGCCAACCTCTGGGGTTGTGCAATATTTGTACAAGTTCAAAAAATCGAGATTGTTTCAGGGCAAAATAAGATTTGTTGATCTTGTAACTGATCTTGTAACCTAAGACACTTGTGTTTTAGGACACTACCTGGATCAGAAGAGGTTGAAACAAGGCCTCTACCGTCACCCCTGGGATGACATATCCTATGTCTTACCAGAGCACATGACTATGTGACAAGTAGTTTTGCCTCAGAATGTCACTTAAAGAAGTCGGAAGCCTGCACAGAGGACAGCTCCGACTGGGACTTCGATGTGGAAAGGCATTAGGAGCTGCCTAGTTAAACTGTGCAAGCAACTGCCCTGTAATAGAAGCTTAATCAAAAACCAAAACTTGTGATATTCCATGTTACCTACTGTATTTAATACTTGGAAGCAGCTAAATTCTCTCATTCTCTTTATTTTTTGTACTCTCCAGTTTCCAGAGTTTTAAAGGGTTTAAGTTTTCTTTGGGTGGGAGGGTATAGAATTTTACTCTTAAGTGTGTATAAGATCCATTGAGTCTGAGCTGGAACTTTCCTAAGGGAAAGGATCATTCCTGTAAGTGTGTGTGTGTGTTTTTTTCTTTTCATTACTGAATTCATTAATTCATTACTGAATTCATTAATGAATTAGATTATCATTTTTTTTAGTTTGGTATTCCCTTTGCTTATAGTGTCTCCATCTTCACAGTCTAATTGTACCCTGGCTAGTGGGACCACTGCTGATTTATAACCAATATTACTCCAACTCTGGTAAAGTAACTTAAAGTGTAAAGTTGTAACATATACTACCCTTAAAACTGTGAAACTACATGTATTCCAGCGTCTGTATTTATGCAAACAACTCCCCCTTTCCTGTTAGAGTGCTGGTCTGTGGAATGTCAGTCCCCCAGGTTCTCTGCACCCGTGGAGATAATCTTGGTGATAACTTCACCCTTGTCCTTGTCTGTGTACTGTAACCGAGCTCAAATAAATGATATACTAATCTATATACTCCTCTTTCTTAAAGAAGAGAAGGGGGGAGAAGGGCATGGGGGAAGCTTTGCAAGAGTGAGCTGAAGTGGCTGTAGCTCAGTCGCTGTGATGAGTTTGGATGGGGCTCTCTAGCAAAGCTGCCCAAGTCTGAGCAGGTACCTCTTGCCCTGCTTTTGTTTTGTTTTAATTAAGGCAGTTTGGGGCTGGAAGGAGAGCAGTGGTGCCCCTGCTCTGTGAGCAGTTGGAGCTGCCCTGGCCTGGGCGCGGCGTCCCACCAGGGCCTACGCAGGCTAAAGCAAAGGGCCGGGTTGGGGCTGGGCGGGCCCGGGGCCGCGCAGAGCCGCGAGGCGCCGCCTCGGCCTCGCTCCCCCTCAGCCGCCATGGCGCCGCCTCCGCCCGCCGCCATTTTGTGGCCTGGCCGCGAGGGGGAGCAGCGCCGCTCTGACGTCACGCGGCCCCCTCCCCGCGCAGGCGCAGAGGCGCCCTCGCCCCTGCCATGTCGGACCAGATGGCGGCGGCCTCGCCGCAGCCGGGGCCGCGGCCGCCGGGGGAGGCGGAGGGCGGCGGCGCGCGGGGCGGCGCGGACGGCGAGGCCGAGGCCGAGGAGTTCGGCTGCCCCGCGCACTGCTCCGACCTGGCGTGGCGCCAGAACGAGCAGCGGCGCCACGGCCTCTACTGCGACATCACGTTGGCCTTCGGCGGCGGGCGGCCCGGCGCGGCCCGCGAGTACCGCGCGCACCGCTCCGTGCTGGCCGCCGCCACCGAGTACTTCACGCCGCTGCTCTCGGGCGGCTTCGCCGAGTCGCGCTCGGGCCGCGTGGAGCTGCAGAAGTGGAGCTCGGAGGGCGGCCCCGACCCCGACACGGTGGAGGCCGTCGTGGGCTTCATGTACACGGGCACCATCCGCGTGAGCCCCGGCAACGTGCACGAGGTGCTGGAGATGGCGGACAGGTGAGCGCGGGCCGGGCGGGCCGCCCCCCGGCCCCGCCGCGCCTCACGCCCCTGCCTCTCTCCGCAGGTTCCTGCTCACGCGCCTCAAGGAGTTCTGCGGCGAGTTCCTCAAGAAGAAGCTCAACCTGTCCAACTGCGTGGCCGTGCATAGCCTGGCCCACATGTACTCGCTCAACCAGCTGGCGCTCAAGGCGCAGGACATGATCCGCAGGAACTTCCACAGGGTCATCCAGGACGAGGAGTTCTACACGCTGCCCTTCCACCTGCTCAGGGACTGGCTCTCGGACTCGGAGATCACGGTGGACTCGGAGGAAATCCTCTTCGAGACCGTCCTGAAGTGGGTGCAGAGGAATCCCAGCGAGAGGGAGAGGTACTTCGAAGAGCTCTTCAAGCTGCTCAGGCTGTCGCAGATGAAGCCCACGTACCTCACTCGCCACGTCAAATCCGAGCGGCTGGTGTCCAGCAACGACGCCTGCGCCCAGCTCGTGGCCGAGGCCGTGGAAAGCCATGCCCTGCGCTCGGAGAACCTGCGCTCTGGCAACCTGCAGCTTGCCGCGTGTCCCCTGGCGTCGCTGCCTCGCTTCGGGCAGAACATGGACGTCATCATGGTGATCGGCGGCGTGTCCGAGGGAGGGGATTACTTGAGCGAGTGCGTGGGGTATTTCCTCGACGAGGACAGGTGGGTGAACTTGCCACACATACACAACCACCTCGACGGGCACGCCGTTGCCGTCACAGAGTCGTACGTTTACGTGGCTGGCTCCATGGAGCCCGGCTTTGCCAAGACTGTGGAGAGGTACAACCCGAACAGAAACATTTGGGAGCAAGTCTCCAACTTGATAACCAGAAAACACTCTTTCGGCCTTACAGAAGTGAAAGGGAACTTGTACAGTATCGGTGGGCACGGCAATTTCAGCCCTGGCTTTAAAGATGTGGCCATTTATAATCCCGAGCAAGACAAGTGGCTTAACCTGGAGTCGGCCCCGAAGATTCTGCGCGACGTCAAGGCTGTGTCTGTAGAAGATCGCTATGTTTACGTCGCTGCCCGTACCCCGGTCGACAGCGACAGCGAGGACGGGTTGAAGGCGGTTATCATCAGATACGATGCAGAAACAAGGCAGTGGCAAGACGTGGAGTCCCTGCCGCTCATTGATAACTACTGCGCTTTCCAGATGTCTGTCGCTAACACCAATTTTTACCACACCGCATCCTGCTGCCCCAAGAGTTACCCCATCGACAACGAAGAAGCTAAGTCGAATATTTCGGGCAGGACCTCGTACGAAATCCTGGAAAGTTTACCCCCCGAGGTGCTTAGCATCGAAGGGGCTGCCATCTGTTACTATAAAGAGGACGTTTTCATCATCGGGGGCTGGAAGAACAGCGACGATATCGACAAGCAGTACAGGAAGGAGGCGTATCGCTACTGCGCCGAGAGAAAGCGCTGGATGCTCCTGCCGCCGATGCCGCAGCCCCGCTGCAGGGCCACGGCCTGCCACGTGAGGATCCCTTTCAGGTGCTTGCAGGGCACCCAGAGGTACCCCATGCCGCAGAATCTCATGTGGCAGAAGGACAGGATAAGGCAAATGCAGGAAAGACAGATGCAGGAAATACACAGGCACTCGCTGAGCTTGCGCAGAATGCCGCGCTCGCAGATCGAGTGCTAGTTTCTGTGACACCACTCCTGATGGGTCTGGTTTACCACGTAGTGTACTAAGCCGTTCTGAAGGCTTGAGGTGTTTCTGTAAGATGCTGGCGTTTCCTTGGGTTTGAGGCATGAAAACAGCTTCTCTTTATTACATATCGAAAACTAAGAAGCTCAGAAGCTGAGGATGGATAGGAAGTAAGAAACTCTCCAAATCCAAATATATTGCCTGTTGCGCCCAGGGAAAAGCTGCTTTCCTATTAATGGGCCATGAAATATCTCCCGGAACACTGAATCTGTTAATTCTCTCTTCAGATCTTTGTTTTCAAAGATTTGTGTAGAGTTAGTCTTAACAGTTCCGTTTTGAAAATCAGAAATCTCTAAATAATTCAGTGGTTGCATCTGAGTGCGTGCTGAAAGCACCTCTTTTATTTGCACTTACATATTGACATTCCTTTGATCCCCTCCTGGGTGGCAGAACTTCACATGTCTCACAGGTGTCAGTGCGCTCTGCTTTCCCAAGCACGTGCAGTGATTACATATCTGCTATGAAAACAAAAGCACAATCTTTCTTTATCAAATTACTTCAGAATGTTTCTCTCTATATTAAATATATATATTAAATATATATATATTTTCTATCTGTAGAGCATAGCAAGTCTGCAGAGGTTGCTTATAAACAGATGATGGGTAGAACATCAGTCGCTTGCTAAAACTGAGACCTTGAGGCAGTGGATTTTTCCAGGTGTATCTGGAGTTTTTTGTTAGTAGCTTCATCAGCAATGTGGTCAATAATCATGACAAAAAGAGTAAAGCCAGCAGAGTAGCCCCCTGCCAAAGCAGAGCGCTCGCTCCTGAGGTCACAGTGGAATAATGAGAGTCAATACTCACGGTTATACATTAAAGCTAAGCGGCTTGTGGATCCTTTCTCAAATGTGGCACTCCTTTGGTTCCAGTGAGGATATGACTAAAAGAGCCCCACGAAGCTGTTTCCAGCCTGCCCCGACAGTCAGCACCTTTCGCCTTCGATGTGTGTTCCCCAGAGGCTCCAAGAGCCGGTGCCACCGGGCTCCTTAAGCCAGCGCCTCGTCTTCCCCTCCAAGGGGGTGCTTGGCTCTTGAGGATCATTTTGGAGGCGTCCGGGGCTTCAGTCTCTACGTGTTTGTGTTGCCCACGTGGTGTGGTTGGAGGATTTAAGCTGCTGGGGATGAGATGGAGCTGGGGAGGTACCTTTGAGGCGCTTTCCTGTGAATGGGAACCCCGTTTGGCTGTGCTTCGCTTGCAGTCCTGCCCCCAGGGATCCCCTCAGGATCAGTGTGGGTGTCTGTGCGTGACCCGACGCACTGAACCCTCCTCCTGCCTGCTCTGAGGAGCTCCAGGAGGCTTTGGCTGCCTGGGGATTCAGTGCTTCCCTCCTGCCTCCTGTCCTGCCCTATCCTTCCCTCTATTGGAACGTTCCAGGTTTTCTCTTGCAGCCTAACTCAGGATCTTCGGGAAGGGAAAGGCAGGAAAAAACAGGGTGTTGCGAATCTTGTGCAGGTGAGCATTGTTGGAAAAGCCTCTTGCTGTCTTCAGTTCATGTGATAGTTTGCTGAGGTCTTTGATGTGGGCAGCTTCTTTGCAGAACAGCTTCTAAACTTTTTTATTATTATTGTTTAGCTTTGTGCACTGATACTTCTTATTTTCCAATTCAGCAGGCAGCCTAGATCATATCTGAAACACCGGGTAAGTCTTTGAGCCACGTCATTTGTACAGGTTTCTCTAATGTGAATGCCCTGGAATGCTCCACCTTGCAGTTCACTCGACACTCCGGTATCAATAACTTGCCTTGTAACAGAATAATCGAGCCTTGTTGGTTTTTATCTTGCAAATCTAACAGTTTAAGCTCAATTGACTCATCCGTAGTAACCTTGTTTTGTTTTCTTTGCCCGTTGGATTGCTGTGCAAGGGCACATTCGGTTGTGTGGGGCTGGCCTCACACAGGGAAGGAAATGGGGAAACTTGCTGGGGTTTCAGGCCGACGTTCAGAAGTGGCTCTTGCCAAACCGATGGCTGCGGTGGCCGTTGGGGGACTTGGAGGTAGAGGATGTGGCTGGAGCAGTTTGAGAACTACTGCCCTGATGACACAGTCAGGGCATGAAATGTGTGGAAAAGCCTCTCGGCTTCATTCCAGAGCCCACTGATCTTACCTGAACTTATCAGAGCCCAATTGAAGATTCTTTACGAGACTTCACCCAGCAGCAGCTGAGAAGACTTCACATACTTCATTCCACTGACTTTCCTCGAAGGTTTTCCACCAACAGTTGAAGGATGCTGGTACATGAGGCCAGCAAAGCCCTGGGTAGGCAGCGTGCTGATAAACAGCCAATGTTTTGCAGGGAGAAATACCAGGGTTATTATTTCGATCGGAATACGAGCTAAATCTTTCCAAGTGGGGCAGTGTGCTGTGAAGTTAGAGATATGAGACCAAGCGTTTTGCAGTCTTTTTTTTTCTAAGCAAAGTTGCTGTTTGCACTTACTCTGAGAACTTTAGGCTAACATACAAGTCGTGTCGTTTACTAAATACATTCCATTACAAAACTGATGTCAAAGCGGGGCGAATGCCCCGGGTTTCTGGGTGCAGTGCTCTGTATTTCTCTCTGTATGTCCTGTCTGCATGTGAATGGCGAGCGCCGTGAACGCAGTCAGTTGCTCCCCCTTTTGCTCTGCCAATTCTAGAGGATCTTTAAGCAGGTGGGTGTTTTGCCCTGACTTTAAGGGGACCGGTTGCACCGCGCACAGTTTTGACCTGCCGAGGCTGCCTCTCCGTTGAGTCACGAGCAGATTGTCCAGGAAAGTTGAGTTACTGACAGTGGGAGTAGTTCAGCCCTGTGGATCGCGGGACAGATTCCTTGCAGCCCTTGCCTGCCGTAGCTTGCTCAGTATTTATAGAATGCACCCAGAGGCAAAAGCATGCGAGTTCTTTCACTGTCTGTAGCGTCTAGCTCAATGTCTCTAAGATCCTGGTGTATTCAGCAAGTCCAAGGCTGTCTTTGGCCCTCCTTGTGTGAAGGGAGATGGAGCGTTGCCCCTCCTTGCGACAATCATACCTCTGACTGCTAAATCTGTGCCATGAAATGCATGTTTCCTGTCCCGTCTTTCTGTTCAGAAGCTGAGTGAAGTAGGACACGTCCGGCCCCGCACTAAGCTGGTAATGTAATCGTTTCTAGGTGCCATACATGTACATAATATTTTATATCAGCCTCAATACTCTGTTAGTACACTGTTTTTTTATGTATTTTTTAACAAGATTTCCTCTTGCACATAGTAAGACACTGCTCTGGAAACACAGAAAATATACCAACTTTCTAAGCATGCAGTCTGAATATTACTCTGCTGTGCTCTATCCTTTTTTCTCTATTACCATAAATGCTAAGTTTATGGTAATGACATAAACTGTCAGACCTCGCCGTCGTGTCACAGAGCAGCTCGATCGCCATTGTCAAACCAAGTCACAACAGCAGCGTTCTCAAAGATCATCTGTAACTTGCCATTGTAATAGGATGTTGTAGCTTCCAGTGGGCTTCACAAACAAGCTGAAAACAGGTGTTTTCTGGCTTAAATTTATTCTCAGCCATGTCCTTGTTCTATTAGAGTATCATCTCCTTTGTGCCCTAAGCAGAAGTCTGCTAATAGAGGCACTCCGGAGGATCGAATCCTGTTATGAATACGGATGTAAAATACAGATCTAACTAGCTGTGTGAAGACCATTAATAGCCAGATGCTCCTGGACGGCGGCAGCTCTCCCCACTGCCCCCGTCCGCGTAGACCGCAGCACAGTGCCCGGCCCAGCCGCTCTCCTCTGCTTCCTTAAGGTAAAGTAATGCCCGTGGGTAGGCGCTTTGAAACAACTGTTACTGTCCTGTGCTTCAAATACACTGTACTAAAGTTGGTTGTCATAAGTGACTTACTGAAAATAAACCTTTTATTTCTCTAGCGTTGCGTTGCAGCCCGTGCCTTTCATTGAGGATGCTCCCCGGGCTGGGAGTGGTACCTCCAAAATCACAAATCCGGGCGCTCCGGAGAACGGAAGCTTCAAGCACTAACCATTCCTCCAGGCTTGTATCAGTTGCTTTTATTTTAGAATAAGTGAATACATTCACGTCCTGCTTAGAAGACTTTATTAGCTAAGTAGAGCTGTTTAGACGGGTAGGGTGCTCGTTGAAGAAGTGAACTTGACCTCGTCGCGCTGCGCCGGCTCCACGTAGTTGTCGCGCCGCGCGGCGTAGTCGCCCACGTTGGAGAGCCCCGGCACCACGCAGCAGCTCAGCGCGCTGCGGTAGATGCTCATGTCGTGCGCGTCGTACCACTCGTCCGTCTTCTCGTCGTAGCACTCGACGTTGAAGGTGGTGGTGAAGCCGTTAAAGCCCCCGACCACGAAGAGCAGGTCGTCGACCACCTCGATGCCGAAGTTGCTGCGCGGGTTGAACATGGTGGGGATGGTGCGCCACGTGTTGGCCACGGGGTTGTAGGCCTCGGCGCTCCGGAGCCTGTTGGCTCCATCGAAGCCTCCTACCTGCAAAGGAGCGGAGCTGAAAGGGGCCTTTCCTCCCCCAGAGCGCGGCGGCTCCGTCCTCATGCCCACGCTTAGGGTTTCACCTCATCCTGCTCCACGGACTCCGTTTATTGCTGCGAGCCCTAACGTGGTCTCACCTAACATGGTCACCACCTAACGTCTCAAAGCATCAAGGTGCTGCCCCCTCCTACACCCTGCTCCCCTGCTCTGGCGCCAGCAGAAACGTTTCCCGCAACGGCCGCGTTCCGTGGGTCCCCCTTACCGCGTAGACGTGTTCTCCGTAGGCAATGACACCTATCCCGCTCCTCCTGCTCCTCATGGGCGCTATGAGGGTCCATTGGTTGGTTTTGGCGTCGTACACTTCGGCCGTGAACAGGCATTCGTTGCCGTTGAACCCACCGCAGATATAAACCTGCTCGCAGAGACGAGGTGTGGGTGTATTTATGGGATGGGCAGGTGAATACCCCCAGGGGAAAGCAGCCCGGCCCGCAACGCTTCTCATTTGGGAGCAGCCCTGTCCATTCAGGGTCTGTAGCAATGCAAGGGCAGGGAGTTACCCAGAGCAACAGGGCTTGGAGCTGCCACATGCCGAACTGCAAGAAGCTCCTCGGAACGGTGCCTGACCCGGGGCCGGGAGAAGGATCCCCAGCGACAAGTGGCCCCTTGGGGCTGAGCAGCTCTGGAGGAGCCCCAAGGCTCCCACCTGCCCCACCAGCCGCTCACCAGCCACCGGCGGCACCTCGGACAGCTTGCTGTCTGCACCAGGAGCTCATGAGTGAGCCCTACGGGCACTTTCTCCCCCTTGACGTTAAATTATTTGCCACGTTAAGGGGAGTGTTTGTTCCATTCCTGCTTCCACAGCTCCCCAGTCCAGCCCAGCCGGGTCTGGGCGGCCGCTGAGCGCGGGAGCACACGGCCCAACGGAGCCCTGTGAACATCCCAACCGCGACGCAGGCCACAAGGAACAACCAGGCCCTTGCAAACCGGGCTCAGGCTCGGTTCCTCGTCCCGCTCACCACGAGGCGACACCCCAACCGTGCCGGCCCGCGGCGCCCGGGGCGGCTTCACCTTCTCGTAGAGCGTGGTCGCGCTCGCGTCGCTCCGCTGCTCGTGCATGGGCGCGATGAGCGTCCACTGGTTGGTCTCGGGCTCGTAGCGCTCGGCCGTGTTGAGGCGCACGTAGCCGTCGAAGCCGCCCATGGCGTAGATGAAGTTGTGCAGCACGGTGACGCTCACGTAGCAGCGCCGCGAGTGCATGGGCGCGACCTGGTGCCACGTTTTCCTGAGCGGGTCGAAGCGCTTGACGCTGTTGAAATAGTCGACGCTGTCGAAGCCGCCGATGATGTAGACGTAGCCCTTGAGGTACGCGGCGCCGTGGTAGGCGCGGGGGCTCTCCTGCTGGCACGTGACGTTCACCCACTTGTCGGCGCGCGCGTCGTACGTCTCGATGGCGTTGGTGGGGCTGCCCCCGCTCCAGCCGCCGATGGCGAAGAGGATGGCGTAGGGCAGGCGAGGCCGCGTCAGCGGGTTCGTGAAGTCCGAGTTGGACGGGCCGTTCATGTTGAGGTCGTACATCGCCTTCAGCGCGTTTATGATGACGGGTTTGCACTCCTCGCTGTCCTTCACGTAATCGTGCATTTTCACGTTGTTCATGAAGTATTCCGCGTGCATCAGCGCCAGGCGGACCTGGAAAGGGAAAGAGGGGGTTAGACCCTTCATGCCGGTGCTCTGCGTCTCGGGATCCCCGGGGATGTGTCCGACCCTGGACAGGCCTGATTTCAGAGAGCTCTAAAGCTGAGGGGGAATTAAATGTGTAACTTCAGCCACTGTGGGTACGGGGTTAGATCATCTCATGGAACCAACGGCTCCTTCAGAGCTTCTGCTCTGGCGCCGGCCGCGATTGCACTGGGTGCTGCTCAGCCCTGGGTGCTGCTCAGCCCTGGGTGCTGCTCAGCCCGTGTGCCTGGAGATGCTGCTGCCCGGGAGCCCTTTGATTCCCCGCTCCTGAGCTCTAAACATGGAGAACAGGCATGGAGAGAAAGCCCCAGCCCAGCAAGCAAGGGCTCCAGAGCCAGGGCCCTCCCTGCTCCGTGACCGTGGTGCTGGGACTGTCCTGAGTGCTGGGACTGTCCTGTCCTCTGTTTTCATACGACAAGAACAAAGCGGCTCTTGTCCCCGCTGCGTGGGGCCCAGCTCTCCAGTGCCACCAGGCACGAAGAGGCGGCGCGGTGACGCTGACCTTGCGCAGCAGGACCGAAATGTGCTGCTTCCTGTTCTGGGGATCGTGCGAGATCCATTTGACGATGGCCTCGAACACGGCGTCCTCCTGCCGCACGTTCAGCTCGTCTTTCTCGATGATGTCTTTGAGCTCATTGACCGAGAGCTCCAGGAACTCGGTGGACACCTTGGTCATCTCCTCAAAGTTGTGCAGGATGAACATGTAGGCCGTTTGCCGCAGGTCGGGGCAGTGGTAGTAGTCCGTGAACCTGCAGATGCCGATGCAGTTCTCCAAGCACAGCTGGGATTTGAGGAACTCGCAGCAGCCTCGGATGATGCCCATGATGTTGAACTGGTCCGCGGCAGCCAGCAGGCTCTCGACATTGTCCGCCGTGACGGGCACTGTCCTGGTGTAGGCGTACTCGATGATGAGCCGCATCATGTCGGGCGAGATGCCAGGGATGTTGTACACTCTCTTCTCCGTGTTGTTCCAGCCGCTGGTGAACAAAGCCCTGGAAAAACGAAGGGACAGTGAGTCCGTGCTCCATCCGAGCTGCCCCTTCCACGCGTCCCCCGGCCTGAACCGGTGCCGGGCACCGGCTGCAGCGCACGGGGCCCTGCTCAGTGCTTTGCAGCTCGGTTCTGGCCCCGGGCACACACAAGGGCTGCAGGCACTGCTGGCACAGGGGCACGGCCTGCGGGGAGGACGCAGCTCATCCCGCGGCCTCTGTCCCCTCTAGGCTCCTTTCAAGCACTGACCTAAAGTAGGGGCTGCAGCTGCACAGAATGTTCTTGTGAGCATTGAATTCAAAACCATTGACTTTGATGATCACATCACAGAGTTTTCCTTCCAGGCGGAGTTCATTGAAGACCGTGCAAGCCATCGCACTCATCTTCCTCTCCATGTGGGGCGGGGAATACCCCGCGGACGCCGAGGTGTCATCCATGCCTAAGCCCGAGACAGCAGAAGAAGCTTCTCTCTGAGGTGATACGGGGCTTTCTGCTTGTCCCCCGGCATCTTCTCTGGAGCTGCGTTTTGCCTAGTGGTTCTGGAACAACCCGATAATGAGATCACTGAAACAGGAGGCTCTGGAACGTGTGCGGCACCAGGAGCAGCTCCAAGCACGGGGCGCTTGGCCTTCCCGGAGCAGGCCTGCCCTCCCACTGCTCCCTGCGCTGAGCACGAGGACCCTCGCTGATTCCCCTGCACGTTTTGATTCGGATTGAGCCCCTGGGTGCCCAGGCCTCCTGCAGTGTCCCGGCCCAACACAGGCTGCTGCAATGTCAGCAAGGGAGCTGCAAACGTTTTGCCGCGGCCTCTCTGCTGCCCTGCGTCTGCTGCGCGGCCGGAGGAGCGGGGAGAGCGGCCGGCGCCGGGCACGGGGACGGGGGGCCTCGTGGGGACGGGGGGCCCTCACACCTGGCGGGCACCCTGTCCCCAGCGGGGCTGGCAGCGCTCCCCGCGCGTGGCTGCGGCTGGAAGGCGCGCGGTGCAGAGCCGTGAGGCCACTGGGGAAACGGGGCTGTGCTGCTTGTGGCCCCATTAATTACGTATTTTCATGAGGTTTCTGGTAACACTGTGCAAAGTGCAACAGCACTTTGGTTTTTCCCCTCTCCTCTCCTCTCCTCTCCTCTCCTC
>JAVCKT010008211.1:5455-15775 GCA_032273925.1 Rhynchotus rufescens
GGGCAGCTCAGCTCAAGATAAACATACGCTAGTGTCCTCCTGCAGCCACCCAATATCCAATATTACAGCCATATTTTCCTCCAAGTTTAAAATTGAGTTTTAGGTTTGACCTGGGTTCCTATCTAAACTGGATTAGAAAAGGAGATGTACCATTTTCTCACCACAAAACACCACAGTTGGCTCCTGACCACCCAACCCAGGTACACCATGTGCACCTTCAAGGACACTGTTACCTCCAAATCTTCTCTGGCTGATTCTTTTTTACCTGCTGTAGTAAAACATCTTTGGAGTGAGATGAACATTTCCAGTTTTTGATAGAGATGAAATAAGCTGCAGAAACAATCTGACAAAAATAATACTAGGGGCTCTTTGGATCCTGTTGAGTGGAAACCGAGCATAATCTCACCTAGCTTTACCAGTGTTTATCAACCAGTGGCACCCAGTTAATATATAAGCATATGGCAGTCTAAAGAGGTATTTCCAAGGCCTCTGTGTTTGTCTTTGATCAAAGGAAATTATGCTGTTGACCATAAGCCAATTGTTTTTTATGATATCTATATTGCTTATTAAATTTCTGGACTCTGTGAGAAATAGTGTGAGAGTTCCTTGTGAATATACAATGAAATTGTTCCATTCAGCACAGCTGAGCTGCTTATCAAATAAATGAATAAAACAAAGTATTTCTTCTTAACGAGAAACTTACATCTTTAATAAATATCAGCTTCATGTTCTCATGAGAATCCTATTATACTGCTTCCCTTATTGATTCATGTATTAATATCATTTTGTATTAAGCTAGTACATAATTGATGATATCGAAGTATTTTTGTATTAAAATCCCCTTACTGCATAATATAACCCACTTATCATATTTTCAGCTCAAAATTCAGGAAGTTCATGGATGCATTATTCACGGAAATGAACAAATTAAGTATATAAAAGTATAGTATAACATCTGCAAATTACATGCACACCAAAGTAAATAAACAGCACTAAATGCTGGCTTTGCCTATAGTTCAGGATGAAAGGTATAAATCAACTAATGGTGGGAGAAAAAAAAGTAAGTGCTCAGTACAACGGAAAAAATACCCCACAGAAAACAAGCTCTAGTCATTTGGGTTTGATATATAGTCTATAGGCTATGATCGGTTAGCACCTAGGTTAGCCATCCTGAGACAAGTTTTCCTTCTTCCATAAACCACTTTATCTCCAGTGACATGAAGGCTGTACCAGAAGCCAGACAGAACCATTAATACCAGCGAACTCTTATTAATATTTTCATTGATGGAAAAAAGCAAGGGTTTATAGGAGGAATATGATGCAACGTCAGACTTGCACAAATAATTGCAGGGTTCATTTCTATTCTGCCATTGTAGCATCAGTTATCTGCCTCCAGCATAGCAGTGGAGCTGCAGGAGACGCCACTACCTTTCATGGATGTGTGCCAGCACAGAACCGGTTCCAAGTTTTTGTTCAATTACCTGTTATCTCTGCCATGCTGTTACACAGCTAAATAGCTCAAAGCCTTAATTGAACTTGGGAAAATAAGTGAGAAAAAGCATTTTTTTGTAAAGACACTGACTAGCTGTGGCCATTCCATTCCAATTCCTGGTTTCTGCATCATCACATGTCAATCTTCCTTGAAGGCCAAATGTTGCACTTACATGATACTTTGAAGGTGGAATTACTGATACTACAAATGTACAAACTCTTTGCCCTTAGGCTCGTTTTTGGCCAGACTCAATGTCCTAATCCAGATCCTCAAGGTTATGTTAGTACCCAGTAACTACTGCTCTGAAGGGGCTGTCTTTTCTTCTTTTCCAGGAAGGTTCTTTTCACTAGTCCTTTTTAAAAACCACTAACATAAAGCCAAAGACAACTACTTGTTAAGGCACTAAATACATCACATCATCTCTCCTCCTGTTGCTCCATCATAGCTTTTTCTAGTGGCTAATATCCATCCTGTACTTAGAAGAAGTGTTTATTAAAAATTCATGGCTCAAGAATAGACCCTTCAAGCACAGATCTGCCCACACATACCATCAAGCACAGTAGCTCCACTAATCTCCTTTGTTCTTTCTCCCTAGTAGAATGCAATTTACAGCAGACGCAAAATATGAGTTAATGCATCTTTTTCCATTTCCTTCTCCCCAGCTTGAAAATTTATTATGTATTCCAGCTAGTTTGATGAGGGTCAGATGCATATGGGATGTTTGAGAATCGTAGTCTGCATTTCAAATAAGGCACAATCATAAGGCATGGACCTTGGATATCTTGAATACAATGCAGCTGGTCCTGCTTTGAGAAGTCAAGACAAAACCCATGCTGGCCTCAGTGACACAAGATAAGGTACAATCTGGGTACAATTTCAAGTAACAAATTGTCTTTGTAGTGCTCACCTGTAGAAGTAAAATATGAGGAACTGACTGAATGTGGTGATGTCCTACAGCTCTCCCAGATTCTCCTGCTTGAGCCAGACTGCCCTAGAGCCGGTCTTGTGGGTACTCTGGATTGCAGCTTACTTTTTTTATAAGCAAGTTATAAGCATTTAAATGTATACACGCAATATAGACTTTTTATGTATTTTTATATATATATATATTTTTTTCTCTTTCTTTGGATCATTTTTACCTTGAGATTATTAATGAGGCAATTCTGTATCGTGACTCCACAAAACCATTTGCTCCTACAATACTCTGTCTCGTCTCTTTTCTGCTGTCAGAAATGATCCTCAAGACGTGCAGCCACCTTCTGCCAGTAGAAGGCAGAAACAAAAAGACTGCAGCACAGATAGGCTAAAACTGCTATCAGACCAAGGCTTGTAATTTAATAGAGCTACCTAGAGTAATGCTCTAATCTGAGGCAATCTTCATAAGTTTTTCAGAGAGACATTCCCTAAATCCTCTAATCAACCACAAATACATGGTTGTATTACTATTATGGATTGAAAAGCCTTTGAAGTCAATAGAAAGATTCTTATGAGCTTTCTTAGAGGCTAATGCACTTTATACATATACATATATATGTATATATTTATATGTATACACACACAAATACACACATATAAAAATTTCTCTAGGGCCCTAAAGATTCAACTGGGCTCAGGAATCCCTGAAGAAGCCGTAGCTGAGACCCTAAGACAAGGCACGATCTGAAAGCTCTCTATCTGCAGGAGTTTTTTACAAATGTCTTCTGAACAGAGTTTTTATTCCATTAACCACCATTTTTCTTTTCTTCTTTTTGGCAAGGTGAGAGTTGTCTCTATTCTGTAATGGAGACATCACCTTCTCAGAGCATGTTCCCAAGGAGGCCAATTTAAAGACTGACAAGAAAACGATTCATTCCTTTTGGACAAAGAGAAAATGATACTCTTTCCAGGTGGAAAGAAAGGAAAAAAAATAATAAGCAGTTGTATAATCCTGATTAGAGTTGCCAGATGTATTTAGGGAAGCTTGAGGTTTTGCCAGCCTGAGGATCACCATCATCAGGATCTTTCTCCTCAGGATGTGCTTTTTCCTTGGTGAAGAGCCCATAGTCCCTGTCCTAGGCTGTGTGGACAAGGCGAGGTGCTTTCTGTAACCTGTCCAGTCACATCCTCCATGGAGCTGGACTGGGTCACCCGTTTATTTTTAATTTCCATTTTATCTTGCCCATCCTTAGCACTTTCCCTTTCCATCTTTTTTCTCACAACATCATTCATGATTGCTTCTCCTTTCACCCTAATTTCAAAGATCTTTCACTCCTCCTCATTTTCATGAGGTGGGAGGAAGCAGGATCAGAGAATTGCTGGCTTCATGTTTAGCTCTGAGAGCTGCTAAGAAGGGGTGGATTGGGAGGAAAAGCTCTGGCTAAACACCATCAAGCAAGATGAGATGAAAGACCAAGAAGTAGAGTTTTCAACGTGCTTCCACAGAAGGGCTAGACAGAGCAAGACAAAAGGAAATAAGGTGAGAGACAGCTTTAAAATAAACATGGGCATCTTCCAGAGGACACATATCGCATCAAAAACCTCTGGTGTTTTTTACTTAACTAATGGCTGCTAAAGCGCTTTCAAATGAGAGAACAACTCATAACTATGGGAGACAAAAGTGGTTCAGTGGGGAAAAAAAAAAAGCAATAATTTTTAGATTCAAGAAAAAGGAAAGCATTTCTATAAGATTTTTGTGTCATATTGCTCAGAGGAGGTAGAGGGGAGGTTAAAAAAAATTTTTGAAATGTGTTTTTCAGGCAAAGGGTTGTCATTCACCTCAGCTCTGGAAACAAGTAATTTCATACAGCCCCAGTTTGCAGCCCTGCACCCTAACTGCTGGTGCAAGTGCTTTGCACGCCCTCCAAAATACCAGGAACAGCTACATGATCAATACAGGCTCCATCTACCTGCACTGCAGGCTCTAAATACACTCTGTCTTTGCATCACATAGAGCATAACGTCTAGAATTAGATGCCATTACAGTATAAATGCAAAGAATAGTTAACATAAAAGTCAGCTGAAAAATACAATGTGTTTCATTAACCAAAGCTTTTATGATTTCACTTTAAATTTCTTTGTTTCTAACCAGGAGACACCTCAGAAGCAGACCAAGAAAGAAAGGCTAAGTGAGGTGCACGTAGTAGATGAGTAAAGCATGGGTAAGAAGTAAGAAGCCTCGAGCTTTTTCAAAAGTCTTTCTATTGCTAATTAAAGCACTATGCAACATTTCCCATGGGAGGAATCATGGAAATTGGTAGAATAGATTGAGCCCTGTGGCTTCAGCCAGAGAGGAACGGGATGCAACCACTTCACCTGAGAACAAATCCCTCTCACATTTCTTTCCCCTGTTCCTACCCACACCAGCTTTCCTCTACTTAGTCTCTAGCTCTCTGCCCATTCCAGAGTGGAAACCCAAACAAGCCAAGTGAAGGATGGTTGCCCCAAATTCCCAGACTCCACCAAGCAAGGCTGAAAGCAGAGGAAGTGATATAATCTCTTAAAAGCCAATCTGAAATCCCATGATGAGGAAAAATATGCATGAATTACTTCACATTAAATTTACCCTGAATGAACTGGGGCTAAACATTTCAGTAGCCACAGGGCTGCTGGTTGCAGGGGTACACGCTGTGCTTGGCCTCTCTAGCCAGGAGCAGCCAGCACCTCGGCTCCTAGCACCCCTGTTCCTCAGCCCTGAGTTAATGCAGAGCCCTCTCCACTGCCTGCTCCACAGCCCCGGCTCACTCTCTGCTATGATGCAAAAATCTCAACCTCCGCACTTGCTGGAATAATCTTGTGTCGTGTTCACAGAGATCAGACGGGATTTATTTCTAGATGAAACTCAGCTGATAATATAAAGCAAGTTATTAATCCACTCAGGCCAGCCATCTAACACCCAAAGCCTGTTACTCTCGCTGGCTGGGAAGAGGTATTTGATTGAATCAAGAGGGATTTGTTTAGCTCTCTGTTCTTGTTTTAGTTAGAAGCTGCTTAAAATTTCTAGCTGGGCTTTATGGCCCTGTATCCATCACTAGCTCATTGGCTCTTGATTACCAGTGACTGAATCTGTGAATTGAGAATTTGCAATTAAAATAGGGAAAAAACAAAAACTTCCAAAAGCAACACGGCTCAGGATGCATATTGTCTCTGCTATATTTTTTTGGTATCAAGATGCCAGAGATGGAAATAAAAGCATCTTCATGTAATTTTTCTCTTGAATATTCATCAAATATCTCCTTCAGGCTGGGAACCCAGCTTCCTTGCCACTTACGAGCTATCTTTCTTCACTGCTCCTATCGTAAGGCTCCAGCTGATGCCCTCATTTCTCTCTTTATTGCCCCACTTTCCACGTCCCCTGCACAGACCTGTCCCCAGACCATGGCATGGCACCAAACACTCTCCAGAGCTACCCAAGAGAAAACCCTGTCCTCCTTAGGATCCTACCATGGTCCAGCTGAGATGCAAGACAAACTCTTTCCACTTTACCATGTGTCTTTGCTGCAAAAACACGGTGTTGGGGACCTTAGGATGACCAGCACTCTTTGAAGAACAAAGGATTTTTGAGTAGTGTATTTACTATTCCTCCATGTTGGAAAACTCTGATTTTTCCGTAGTTCTAGTTTAGATTTGTCAAAAATCTGTGTTTAGCTGCTATTTTAGCCAGCAGGGACTGGATTTCCTCTCTTTTTCTGTCAGAGGGTCTGATGAAAGAACTGGTATCAAGAGGATCAGTCAGAGAGTGATCATAATACTTTCAGCATCTGAGACAAAGCCCATTGACTTTAGTGAAAGCCCTTCCTTTGACTTCAGCTGGATTTTGATCAGCTGTGTGGCACTGTCACAGGACAGGGCAGGGCTTCCTTTGAAAGCACTGTCAGAGCTAGCAGAAAACTCAGGTTTTCAAAATTCTCTGTGTGGTCCCTTCACATATGTCTGCAAATAGCTGGGAGACAAGGAAGGAATTATAAAGACTCACACCACTCCCATTTTTGCTTTTTTTAAATACCTCTGTCAGCATTGCTTTCATTATGTTTCTTATCCAGGCATTTTCTGACACCTCCTGATCTAAAAAGAGAAAGGTTATCAACTTCTTAATGGGAAGAATTAAAATCCAAAGATTTTGAGAAAACAAACAAATAAAAATGAGAGGATTGAGGAAAATATCGAAAAAATACAATTAACTGTTTTTATAGTTTGACAGAAAGGCATTAGTTTAACTCCAGCTTCACATGTTCTGAAATCAGCTTCATGTAAGTAATGCAATTTTCCCCATCTCTATTTATTACGTTACGCATCAATTATGCTATCCAGAGAAGAGCATATCTTGACATGCTGTGACAAGCTGCCAAAGTTTCTGCAAACAGGAGGTTCCTGAGCAGCCACAATAAATGAAGACAACCCACACGTGCTCCTAATGAATCAAACATGGTGCAGAGAGCCCACAATCTGGCTCTTACATCACCCGTGCAAGGCACTCCAAAAATAAATGAACAAATGGCCTATGAAAATTCCTGGCGATGGGAGCAGTACTTGGTCTCATGCAAAGGTTAACTAATTTGAACTTCTAAATCTTGTGACAGTCATTGCTGCTACTTTAAACCCAAAGGTAAATCAGCAACTGGAGTGAGCCTGAAAGCATCCAGGGGTGTGAATAAACATATTCGTCTAAAATGCCAGCTGACACCACGTAGTTTTGTTGGGAGAAACCATCAAAACTTTCATTTGCTTCTTAGGCTATGTGCTTAGTTATGCACTAAAAGCTGTGAGTTAATCAGTTGCTTGCATGAAATGGAAGATAGATGAGTGAAGCTGTAACAGAGACAAGTGACTGTCATGGGGGAATGTTTCTTTTGCATAAATATCCATTTGCATGCTCCCAAAATTCTCTTCCCTGAGAAAATATAGGCCAGGTGCAAAACATTTGATATGTTCTCTGTTCTTCCGCAGTGACTTGTCCCTTTGCAGCCACTGGTTAATTATAGTTTTGAAAAATAGCAGTCTATAATCTTGCACATGAAAACTCATTTCTCCTTAAATGAAACCTGGCTAATGGTTGCTTTTTACTGGAACAATTTTCAAATAAACAAGCTCTGAAGCTTAAAAAGAATCTTAAACTCCATTAAATAATACAGTTCTGTAGCAGGAATTCCTCCTGGGAAGGGATGTCTTCTATTCAAGTGCCATGTTATGACAAGCATGACAGACTTGATAGTGATCTGTTCCAACTCATGACATTGCTTAAATTAGGTTAGATAGGCTCTCAATAGGCTTTCTAAGGAAAGCTCCTCTGGGTAAAGGCACTATTATTTTTGTTAATGGCTGTGAATTATGATTTCCTCCTCCTAGGAGTCATAAACTATGTTGCTACACAGTAGTACATCATGTAATGTATGTAGTACATGATTCCTTAGTAGGGGAGGAAACTATTACATTTGCATACATTAGAGCCAGAGTTGTAATCAGAATGTGTTTTCCCACTTCCTTCATTGCATATTTATGGATTTCTTTCCCACATCCTCTTTCTCTAAACATGTCTCTTGCTTGACCTGGTATCTTCCTCTATTTTATTCAAAGCTCGGAAGGGTACTTGTTTGTGCCACATCCCTGGTGCTTTGCAAACGCTAACTGACTGGCTTTCTCTCGGATTGCTCTCCAAGACTCACACACGCTCACATGCATATGCAACCGGGGTCTCAAACATGTGAAAAGACAGGAGCAGGCAGAGAGCAACCGAGCTCCACTGCTGCGGGCGCACGAGCACATCAGGGGCTCGGCAGCAGCTGATGACAGCAAGGAATCTTGCAGGTAAACAAGGCAATTTTAAGGCTGGAGCAACACTCTGTAGCTTGAGCAAGCTCAGAATCACCCTGACCAGCAAGTGGCATCCGTGAGTGCTGCCAGATCAGGGCTATGAGAGGACACATAGCCCGTCTTCCTATGTCAGTCGCCTCATAGCCTAACTCAAGGGAGCAGGTAAAGGAGGTTTCAGCAGTGGCCCAGCAATAAATGTTATTTTGCTTCTGAAGATCCTCCCTCAGGACACAGCCACTGAGCCCGTGTGCTTCTGATGGAAGCCACTAGTTACCTGCAAGGACAGGCTGCTCCCAGGCATCCAGTGTCCATCGCTCAGTCCCTCCAGCACGGCACGCCAGGTAGGACGAGGCAGAGCTTGGGCACCTGCCTCTCTGATGCTTGTTTTTTTTTTGACCCCTGTTTTCAGCATATTTCACATAGTTGTTCCCAAGGGCTCAGACCTTGAAAGATGCTTTTGGGCTCCTAAGTCACTAAGGCTTATTTAGAAATCCTGCTCACCAGTCTGCCAGATAGACCCACACACTTGGATGCTTCCACATCTTAGTTCAGTCATGTTTTGAATTTAATAAAAGCCATTCGAGTGCAAACCCAGATCACCAGGAAACAGATTTCAAGAGCTTGATCTGAGCTTACAAGAACATACCTATTTCCCCACCATGAAAAGCCAGCAGAAAAGACTGACATCCATTTGTAACCTAAAAGGGGAGCTAGAGGCCATCTGAGCAGCTTAGACGAAGTAAAACTGTAAGCACACTATATTTAATGTTATGCATGAGCATAGAAATGAAGCAAAGTTAGAGGACTCTCAGAAGTATCAGAAGATAATATCCCACCAGGAGCAAATTAATACTTAGAACTTTAAAAGAAATTCCTTTTGAATGCTAAAAATCAACAAAAATCATTGTTAAAAAAAATTCTTGGATCTCAAGTACACAAAGCGACTCTTGGCCCGCTCTCCTAATTACAGTATCTGCAAACAGTTTAATAGGAAAACAGATTTGAAAATAAGAGGTAAGACATCACCAACCAACTCCTGAAGCTCTCCTGAAGCACTGAGACAAGGAAAAAATCAAATGATTACATATACATCCCCAAGGAAACCCAAGCTGATCAAAATAGAGCAGGTCTTCTTGATATCTGACACATGGGCAAAAGCCAGACAGACTAAGAGGTGGTTTCACATGCACATGAAGCCTTATGGCGATTGCCATCTGCACACTCAAAACTGAGTTATTATTAGTATAGAGAGGCTAGAGTGAAAGCAAAGCATTTCTTACCGACTCAAACCAATTCAGGCTCAGGTGTCCCAGAGTGACATGTTATTATTTGTTAGCTGAGAGATCATTTAAGGCATCTTTGCAGTTGTCTAGCCCGGCAGCCTACAGGTAGCACAACACACAGCAATGTCAGGTGCTCATTTTTATGGCCAGCAAGAGCTGAGAACATTGTACAGTTGCAGAGCGCTTTCCCCGCAGGAATGCATAAGGATGTCTTTGCTCTGCTGTATAAAAATATTCCCTAACACTGAAATTTATTGCTGTGCGGCCAGAGGAGAGCTGCCTTTACTTCTTTTCATTCCAGTGTGAGATTTCCAGGCATGAGCACAGGAGGGACAGCATTACCTAGTACTTCAAGGTTTTTAATGCAGGACCAAAGGTGTGCTTAGAGCTAAAAGGTGTTTTGAAGTCTTAAAAGGCCAAAAACAGTGCGGACCAAAATATTTATGGAGGGAAAGCACAAAAACTGCTTTTTCTGTATCAGGCTCAGTGGAATTTCCAAGTCCTCCCAGGCAAGGAAAATGCAATGACAGGAGCACAGCACCGCTCTGCTTCAGTGCTTTTGGAAACTGTGCACCTACTTGCATAATAAAGAGGCAGAAATGCCTTTATAGAAATGGTCTTTGTGCTAAATAACAATTAAGAAATAAATAAAAAATAAGAATGTTACAATTTCTGAGCTGTCAGGGCAGATACAAAACAAAAAATAGCAGGTTATTTTACTCTCTGCATTTGAATTCATCATAAGTACCCATTTGGAAA
>JAVCKT010008217.1:0-28654 GCA_032273925.1 Rhynchotus rufescens
AAATTACAATTTCCCAGCTGAAGGATTTCCCGCTTTCTTTTACAGATGTGATTTTTAAGGTTTGGGTTTTTGATAAAACCTTACAGGAAATGTTGGTGAAAATAATAGGGTTTTTTTGTTGTCTATTATCAGTGAATATTTCATAGGGGGACAAAGTAGTTGTGGAATGAAAATAGAGGAGAAAAAGGATCAAAAAACATTTTCAAATAACTCTAATAACTATCCAATTTCAGCTGGCAACAGTATTTGAACCAACTTTATTTTTATGCAAGGTGTTACAGGATTACTATTATCACGATTTCAAATGTTTGTTCTGGTCAGGTTCTTGATTTTTAACCTCAAAAAAAACAGCAACACCCTTCCAAATGCAAGGCTCTCAGTCCAGAAGAAAAATGACTTCTAGCTCAGTAGGTGGTCTTCTTCCCGTTGAATCATTATCAATGCCTGCACCATCTGGGTTTTCCTTGGAGGCCACTGATCCAAGAACTGACAAGACCCAACCTTACTTAATTTATGAGTCGAGATCATAGCCAATGATTATATGAATGCAGGCATGTATGGTAACATTTGCTAGGTTTACAAATATCATATGAAACAACTGTTTTTTAAGTAGACTCTTAGAGTCATTATAACACCTTTATGGAATTCTGTGTCAATGAACTTTCATGGACTCTTCAGTTTGCACACTACTTGCCTGGGAAAAGTACCCAGTAAAGAAAATAAGATTTCGTTTTTGTTGGAAAAAATACAAAAGTTTTCTTTACTGCACATGGATTTTATTTTGAAACTACAGTATGTGCCCATTTTTTTTTTCCTGCAGAACATCCAAAAGCAGTAGTTCAAGTGGTAGTGCTGCAACAGTTGCCTACAAAAATCTAGTTAAAGAATAAAACAAAGTTTATGCAGAAATCAAACAAAACAAAACAAAAATGTATCCAAAATTTTTAATTTAATAAGTAACTTAACTTTTTAGCTCTAATTTACTTTAGAATTTAACATGGAAAAAAAAGTTAATCTTGTTTGGAGGATTTAACATAAGAAAAATATATTTTTAAATCCTTCAACTAACAAGGTTTGGAAGAGCCTAAATTCCAAACAGAAGCTTATTAGATAGGTGTAAAGAACTAGAAACAATAATTGAGAGCTGCAGGCTTTAAAAATTTCTGAACATGCAATGCAGCTATCACGTGCATTCTATATAACTCAGAGGGATACTGATATACATCATGATGAATAATTTATTACCAATATTAAAAACTTAAAAGTCTGTGGATAATCAAGTTCATAAGTTCATATTCAGCTTTAATACAAACTAAGCTGAATTATAAGTCACTGTAGTTCTGACCTCTTACTTACACATGAATTTTTCACGGTACCAAAAGTTTTACTTCCCACTCTTTTACAGTTAGCAATTTGGCTACTTTCCCAAAGCAGCATTTTTCTACTAACAGAAAGATTACCTACCACTTTGTTTCTGTTTTTTTCCTCTTATTTTCTCATATCAATTATTTTGATTTTTTCTTAAAAAATCAACTTCTTTTCTAAAAAAAATCTACTTTTTTTTTTTTTTTTTTTTTTTAAAGAGATCCACCAGGTAGTCATTCATTGTTGTCTGGAATATTCAATTACAGGTAAGAGATAAAGCTTAGCAGCCGAAGGTGAAATCCTACAAAACTGAACAACTGTCTATAAGAAGATGACAGCATAAGGCATGGACTGCTCAGTCACTGGTACTCTCGTCCAAATAGATGTCCTCTCAACTTATCTGTCATTTTGCAGGGACTGCACTGTGCATCTGACCCTTAGTCTTACAGACATATCTAAATTTGTGCTCTTGCACATGGATTTTTGTCCAAATCTAACGCTTTGAACTGTTCAGTGGTATGGTCAGTTATTTGCAAAATTCTTTTCAACTGTTCACTTACTTTGACTGCCTAGTTTAAAATCATGTAGTGTATCACAGACACTGAGCTGGATGGACTCCAAAAGGCTATTAAGATTTGAGGTTCTCAGTATTTTGGGTAAGAGGGCAGAAAAATATATAAGGAGACTCAAACCAGCAAAAGTTAATGTGTTCACTGTTAGCAGATGTCACTGGGCTTTTTGGCTCTGATTGATGGGTCAGACTGATAGGTTTCACAAAATGCAAGTTTAGCTTAAGAATCAAAATAAGGATTATTCAAATAATATTTAAAAGGAATATTTGAAGCTCTCAGTGCCAGAGAGCTTTATAGCATTGTGTTTTAGACTAATATTAATTTACAGAAATAAAAAACATCCATAAAATATAATTATCTATTCATACAAGAAAGCAGGTAACTCCAAGTTATATCTTACAAAGGTACCATGACCCTTACAGTTTTAAAGTCATTGGGAAAAAAAAGAGCTGTGCTTCTTTCAGATACCTTCTTTACATGAGAACTAGTAATCTTCATAGCACACCTAATAGCCATTTTGAAGTCAATCACATTGGCAGCCCCAGAGCTAAATACCCTACAGATTTAATCACACATTTTCAGGAACAGGTATAAGCAGCAAGGCCATTCCCTCACTCAGAGAGAAAAGCAATAGAATAATGCAGTATTCTCCTTTTTGTTTGCAGTTATACAACAGGGAAAGGTAGCAGTGCTTTGAAAAATTCAGGGTAGTTTTAATCTGAAAATCAAATACAATTCCTATTACTGACATTCTTTCTATGCATTAGGCACATCATATCTATGGTAGGGAGATAGCTGCAGTATGCAAATACATATTCCTTCCTTTTGCTTCATCCCCAGATTTTTTCAGACATATGGTTTGCAGAATGCTTGCAACTGCCTCGTTTTTGGCACTTCAAATACAGGAAGCAATATGTTATTTGTATATTCTGTTAGGGACTAATACAATACAAAGTCCACTGAAACTGCTCAACTTTGGACCATACCCTTCAATTCTCTCCTGACTAGTCTACTTTATTTCCTGAAAAGGCAGCAGTTGCTTTTTTTTTTTTTTTTTTTTTTTTTTTTTTTGTAAGGCTAGTATGACGGTGGTTATACCGGTCATTACCAGTCTCAAGGCTTTTCCCGCATCCTTCTGTGTTTACCTTGCTATTTTGTTCTCTCACCTTTTGTGGTAGGCTCCAGACCTGATCTCAGTGAAGCCAATGGGATTTTTTCCATTATTTTATGGCAAAAGATTTAGACTGGCTTTTGGGATGAAAAGTGAATTGCATGACTTGCAAGTAGAGAGGCTCCGGTGTATATTAGGACACTTGGCTATCCCAGCACACCCTCATTTCTGGTTTCTGAGTGTGGATAGAAAAGCTACAGATTTGCTATGTCAGCATGTTAGGCAGCAATGCTTATAAAGAAAAGACATAAAAATATTCTTCTGATTCAGTGTCAACAATACTTATACGTCATTTCCAGTTACATTTTATTTTAATATGGATTACTGTCTTCTGATGGCAGTTTCATTTCTATTATACTTATGTTTCAGTCCCAGTGAAGGTTGACTTTTAAAAAATCTGAATAATCACAGTAGGTGCAATACTACATATTACCTTTTAGTCTTCCTAAGCAGTGCACATTGGTCATTAATTTACCCTTTGTAAAAGGACATTTTTTTCAGATCTGTCTTCCAAGATCTACAGTAAGGTCTTTTCTTCTAGGAAGAAAACAGGTTAATAAATAACCCAAAGCCTGAGGTTTATTGGCCTTTTTTGTCATTCACCTCCAGTGGGAATTATAGCAAGGAACAGTTGCCCTTGTTAACCTGCAAACATTTTTCACTCAGTTAGGTCATTGCCTCTGGCTCAAGGGTCCAATTTTCCTTTCATTCATTAAGCACATTGGGAAGCGAAGTTCCTAACCCTTTCCAGTCTAAATGTGGAACAATCACATCCCCTCACAATCAAATGCCAATGTGCTGGGACCTTTACGTTTCACTGTGATCTCTCAGTGACGCAAGTTTTTAACAATTGAAGGATATTAAGTCAAAAAGTTGTTTTCTAATTGGAGGAGCTCAGGGGATTTCAAATAATGAACTCTTATAAACTGGAAGCTGGTACATGTGCCTTTCCAATTATTTTTGTTTAAAATCAGGGGAGAGGGCATCGCTAATCACAGAAAGCAGATTCCACAAATTCTGCCTAGGAATTTAGGCCATGAAGCATAATGGTTGAACAGACAGAAAACATTATTACTTTGAGCAGATGAAATGACATAGTCTCATATGTCATTTTACCGGATGGTGTAATAGCTAAAGAACAATGTAATCCCAGTTTTAAAAACATTATGTGATGTAGTTAATTCACTTACTCATTTTAGGACATTCATAATGAAAGAAGGGAGAATGATTGTTTCCCATGTGTAAAAAACTTCACTACGAATCTCTGCTCTGTGCAGAAATGGATGGATGATGGATGCATGTTGGTAATTAAGAGCTAAAGACAGGAATTCTTCTGTAAGTAGAGCTCTCTATGTAAATAATCGATTGGGCCAAAATATAACAAACCTCTGTATTATAAGTTGGCAGAAGCGTCTAAACATGGCAAACTCTACAAAATAAGCAGAAAAATCATTAATTCTACACAGTAGTGTAACTGGTAACTTTATGAAGTAAAAGTCTTTAAAATGGAAACAGAATAGCTAAAAGGACAGTCTATAAAACCTAAGAAAATGAGTAGTGGTCTACAGGAAAAGAGAAGATAACTGAGCGCGACAAGTGAGGCAGATAGAAAGAAACAGCTTGAATTTACATCTCCATCCTGATTTCTACTTCTACGAAGTGGCGAGGAAAAACTACAAGAAAGAATTCCCATGCACTATATGCAGTGATTTCATGGCAAAGTGTGTAGGGGTAAGTTGGAAAAGAAATACAAAGAAAACATGAGATAAGTACAGTATGAACCAGAATCTTGGCAATGGAGGAAGAAGGAAAAGGGATGTAGCCCAAAGACTGAGCAGAAGGAAACAATACTCATGGGTCTGGATGCGTGGGATGTGTGTAAATAACAACTCAGCTGCAAGTGAAGGAAGAGTTAGGTTTGTGTTTGCGCTGTCTTTAAATAGGAAGGAAAAAAAAAAAAACTGATGGTCAGACATGGGGGGAAGAAAGGCTGATAATGATTTTGATCTTGAAAATACTGAACTTATTGTGGTCTTTAAAAGATTCCCAGAAAAGTGAGCATATATGTCAAGGGAAGTAGAACATTGTTCAGTAGGGAGAGATGGAAAGGGAAATTTGGGAATTATATTTTGGCCAATCATTGAAGAAATTGGAACTAAGTCAAACTTTCAGGGAGGTTCCAGAAGAGGGAGGAAAAGAAAAACTGGTGCCTTTTGAAAAACACATGCGTCTAGCTTCCTTATTACTAGTGCAACTCATGTCTGAAATGCCAGCATATCATTATTTCTGAGAATGGGGAAGAAGCACAGGTTTTTTTGAACCATGTTTCTGCATATGTGCAGATAGCAGAAGTGAAGAATTCAGCTCAAAATGTCGAGACTAATTAGACACACACAGCATTTTCTGGCATCTTCCTAGAACACGCTACCAACAGAGCCTGTTTCTGACACTCACAAAGTCTCAGGGCTGAGTTAGGCAGGACACTGGTCAGCAACAGAGTACTTCAGAAAAATCCAGAATTTTTGTTCTTCAACTGGGATTTTTCAGAATTGTTAAAGGTGATATGTGTGTATAAATATATATATTTATAAAAACCTCTTATATGTATATAATTCAGATAAAATCTATTAATGTACATGTTTATATATAAAAGAGAGACGTGAAAACTCACATGAACATAGGTACAGAGCTGTAATTCTCCATCTAGCACTATCACTCCAGACATCAGGGAGATTTCGGAACAAGTTCTGGTGTCCCCCATTAGACTGCCTGATAATATGCCTGCCATAACAGGGCCAAGGGATCCCAACTCCCACATTCCTTCACCTGCAGACTCCAGGACAGACAGACAGACAGACCTAAGAGACAGAAGTTCCTAAGGCTTCAGGCTGCAACTGTCTCCAAGAACTTCATTTGCCTTTTCCATACCGGAATGGGAATGTCTTCCCAGAAGTGTGTATGTATGGTAGATTTGAGCTGAGAGAATCCAACATGTTATGAAAGCCCTGGATATCAGAGGTTCAAATCCTCACTCTAATATAAAAATCAGTTTTTCATCCAAGCAGATAGGGGGAGAAAAAAAGCTGAATGGAACAATATTTCCCAAACTGCACTATTAATGGTTTTTTTTTTCTCTCTCTTTTATTACCTCCCAACACCTAATGAAACAAACATGACACATTTCTAAAAGTTTTTATTTTAACAATACTCTGTAATTTTTTTTGAAATTCTGCTGTGGTAGAACTTTTATGCCCGCTCTGCTCAAAATTCTTTCATATACTGGAACAACACCATGAGGCAAAGACCAGTTTCCAAAGTAGCTCCTCAAAGTATAGGCTTCAAATAAAGCAGTGCAAAGACCAATGAAGACCTATTTCACAGGTAATCTCTAAATTTAGTTTTGTCTCTATTAACCTAAATTCAGAAATATCCAAATATTCTGTAAAATGGAATAGATGCTTTCTGACCCATTCTAGTTATTAATACAGATGTTACTGAAAGCTCAAAGGTCTTAGCTAGAGGATAAATTGAATGAAAGAAGATTGCTGTCAGTTCACATCCCCAGACCTCCATGTCAGCAATTCTCATAACTTTACTGCAAGGCCACTGCTATTTCGTGTTGTTCTTAAAAGCCCAGATCCTGGAATCTTGCATAGACACATGAATTTAAGTGCAATTTTCCCTTTTAAAATAGATTTACATTTGTATTGGCTGCCTAGAAAAGTTTTAAATTATGATTCCAAATGCTCAGCCATCAGAAAGCAGATGGAAAGACCCTTCTATATATATATATTTTAAGCTCTTGAGTCTTAAGGCAGTTCTCTGAATTTCTGGAGCTCAGTTCATAATGTTTGAGTGCTCAGGTTTGGCAACACTTGGATTGTTCTTTGCCCACACACAAGCTGATGCAAGCAAGTCATGAAAAAATGGTCATAAGTCTCTGCCAAACCTTTGTTTGCTGACAAGAGAAGCATTTTGGAAAGGTCTGGGAAGGACTGCAACTTTCTCTGCCAACTGTAAAAAAAAAAAACCTAGTTGCACCTCTGTACTCAAGGCCACACAGACTGAAATCATTCCTGAATGGAGATTAGACAGGACAGAATGTCCACATATACATTTGTTAAAGTATTAATATCCAAATGCAATATTGAATCTTTACATTATAAGTCAATGTAACACAACAAAAGTGTGTATAGTAATAACAGCAGATTGTGCTAGTCTGTTCAGGAAGAAACACTTGTAGGTTAAGTTCTTGATCGTATTGAGAAATTATTTAAGAAACACTGTAAAAGCTGTTTACACTTACCATGTATTATTTATAAATATTTGTTTATGGAGCAACTGTGTGCTGCTTTGCCTTTGTCAGCAACTGGAATTTGTTACTAATGATGACATCCAGGGTTATAAATGCCATAACCCCACTCTGACTCCAATAGTACTTTCCAAGAAATTGCGAAGTGAGAACTCTGGCCTGGGCTTCAAGGAAAAGTTATGCTGAGATATACAAAAGTGTTTTGTGAGAAACTTTTAAAGTGCTTTCCATACTCCCCATTACCCTCTAAATCTACAGTCATGTGGAGAACACTATGATCTTCTTACAGAAGTCTGAGCCCATACTTAAGATCAGACACCTCACCTCTGTTGTGTACTATGCAACGTCACATCATTCCTTTGTTCAATGTTGTCCATTCCAGACTTCTCCCTTGACTCCTCTTTCCACTTACTTAGGATCCTGATTTAGGTATCTCTGCAGGCATTACTGTAGTATACATGCCCTTAACAGTCTAAATCATTTTCATCCCAATGCATTTCCACATAATTGACCCTCTGGCCCTCAGTTTGCTACAGTAAATTCCTAATAATACAGGTCACACAAAGAGCAGAAGTTCTGGCGAGTATATTAATACACACAATCATAGAATCATAGAATTGTTATGGTTGGAAAAGATCTTCGAGATGATCAAGTCCAACTGTAAGCCCCTCAACACCATACGTGTTAAACCATGTCCCTAAGGGCCATATCTGCACGTTTCTTGAACAATGCCATGTTAGTAATCATTATAAATATTTAAGACGGAGCCAAGATTGAGCAAAATTTCCCTCTCATTTTCAGGATAGCAGTATCAGGCAGGCTATTGATATGAAGGCCTAATGAATTTCTTCTTTGTATCATTCCAAAACATAAGGTCTTACTCTATTATATTATCACATGAGATATCAGTGGAATAAGACAGGCAAATCAGCTCAGGGAAACACATCAGGTTCTCCTCTCTACAAGAAGATCCTGCGATAGTCCTTCAAAAATGCAGTTCCCAGATCCCCAAAAGTTATCCCAGAGAACTTGGTGCAGTATTTGGCCCATTGTTAGCATACTATGCTTAGCAATTTCTAGCATACAACAATACCCAGTGGATTTTGTGGGTTCAGCTTTCCTTAAAAGTATTTCTTTCCTTCATACAAAAAAGGGACAAAAAAAAAGAGAAGAAAACATGCAAGCATGGGAAAGTGAGTTAGGCAGGAAATAAGTCTGTATTCACATTTGTTATTCAGAAAAAAAAAGTACATTTGAAAAAAAAGATATATATTTAAAAAGCTCAACATTTTAGCTTAGTTTTTAATTAATATTTATACAGAGAGTCCTGTAGGAAAGAAGAATGAATGATATGTAACAAACACATTTGATACTGGAAATCCCTGAGTATCCCCAAACTCACATTGATTAAAGTAGGAGCTGAAAACATGGAAACTTAAGATTCTGGTCTATATTTTTATTTATAAGCATAGTCCATGACAGAATGTGATGATAGTTAAGCAAAGCACTAGGGAATTCATATCATGCAAGTATCCCTAGGAGAAGAATCCTAGAAGAGTTATTTTTAAGGCTGTGGAAGAGATGAACCTCATCTGCTTTAACTGCTCATGTGTGTGTGGTCAGAATATTTAAATACTAGAATCATTTCTTATACACCAATAGCCACAGTTTCAAATAAAGACCTTTTTTTTTTCTTGTTCACATCTACAGGATGAATAAATGCAAATACAGAGATTATGAGTAGAAATGTCTTGTTAAATTTTACTTGGTATTAGAAAAGTAGGTTCAGAGTAGGTCTGTATTAACTATACAGCTTCATAAACTAAAATCTAGACCATTACTGAGAAAACTAAAGACATGAAAGGCAATTTATAAAGCTTGGGCACAGCAAAACTTGGTCCACTGTTTTCTACTCTTCATACTTGGTGATAACTAAAACTACTCTGAATGTTACTTTACAGTAACCAAGAGTGGTCATGATGATGACTTTATAAATCAGGGTAAATGATAATGGTAAGGGTAAATGACTAACAACATATGAGAATAAAAATAAAAAGCTACAAACCCCGAATCCTCAGTTTCTCATTAATAGGCAGCTCAAATCCTAGAACTTTAGAAAGTTCTCTGGTAACAAGTAAGTCAGGCCTTCCATACTCACCCAGAGGCTTCTCACTCTAGCTTCTGTTATCTCCCCAGAGGCTTCTCACTCTAGCTGCAAAAATCCCTATCCTTTGGCCACTATCATCAAAGAAGGGCTTGCGAAAGTCACTCCTCCCTACTCTCTGAAAGGCTTCCCTTCAGAGAAGGGGTTATCTTCAGCTCTGAGCATCCTTCCTATTGTCAGGACGTTCCCATTACTAAGATCTTACCTGCAACACTACATGTCACATTTCTCTTTAGAACTATCACTGTCATCTCTCAAAATCCTTTTCCCTTTACAGTCCACCAGATGGGTGTGCATGCTCAGTGCTGGCTGTGCTTTCAAGAACCAGTTCTATGCACTGCAGTAGGTCTGTTTAGCTCTGACTTGAGAATCAAAAGCTCAGTCATATAAAGTCATATCAAGTGAGATGCTGACAATGTACAAAATGTTTCTGTTCTTGTTGCACAAGCCAAAGTGCAGAGTGAAAACATTATAACTAGATCTAATAAGGAAGAGTGCTGTGTACACACTTCCAATTCATCATCACATTTCCTAACTGTCTGCACAGTAGACACTCTGTCCAGACAGTGATATAGCTACATGGTTTATGAAAAGACTGAAGACAAGAAAGAGCAGTTTCTTTGCATCATTCTGGAGTATATGTATGAAGAGAAAGGAAGAACATCCCCAGTGAGGATTTGCCTTCTGAAATCTTGATAGCATTGTCAGGATGTTACTGAAATAGTACATTTGATTCAGTGACCACTAGCAACTGTTGATGCTTAGTAGGTTTTTTTTTCTAGTGTGGGCTTGTCAGTAGGAGGGTGGAACCATATTTTCTGAAACACTTTAAAAATAAAAGACATTTTCAGTCAGTAGGAAACTATTTGATACATATTTCCATTAAAACAGATTTCAAGTTGAAAACAACATCATTATCAGCCTAAAAGCACACTCCAAGCCTTCAGCAGAATGAAAGGGTGGAGATGGTGAGGTATTTTTCTTATTGCTCAAAATTAAGTTCTCCACCTATTTCTCGGCAATTGACTGAGCAGGATTTCGTAGGCCAGATTTCATTCAAGTAGCATAAAAGAAAAAATCCAAATCTCATTTTATGTATGACCTACCAAACTCTATAGTGATGTTAACCACTGTCTTGCTTCTACAATCTTTCCTCTGTTTCAGAGAGAAGATGCAGCCTTCATTTAAATCAGCTCCCTCACAGTCAGCCTGCTATGAAAATAAAGGGACCTTTTCCTGTCTTGGACAGGATTCTTAATTATCTCCTTACTTTCAAATGTTTTCTAACTAGACCTACATGTCATACTGAAGACAAGTCCCCAGATGCCTATCTGCATTACCTTCACAGGTAATTAGGACTTGAATTCACACAAACCGCACACTTACCAGGTTTTCCAGTATCAGCTGCATCAGGATTCCTCTCAAGAACATTTTTTTATTGCTTTGATTCATATCATTCCAAAGGTCTGCATTTTTCCTTATCCTATTTCCCTTTCCAGCAGCTGTTGGCTACCTTTGATCTGGGAACATAACTTGATAGACTTGCTTGCTATGTTCTGGTTCCTCTCTCCCAATACCAAAGAGGTCAGCAGTCCATATGTGCTTACTTAAATGTGCCCAAAGGTAAATATCTGTGATTTTGATGGTCTTTCCGTATTTATAAGGTTGTATTAACTTCCTATTCTTCAATCATTGGTAAAGTCTTTAGAAAATATTTTTGCCTTATTAAAATCAAGAAACATTTTCAATGCCTATTGAAAATGTCTAGATATTTTCAATATCTAGATTTCATTTTCTAAATTGCTATTGCAAAAAGATTTTCATCCTCATTTCAAACTAAGTGTCCAGACCTTTCTGAACACTGAATAGAATGAGTATTGTTTTATACTCACTGTCAACTGTGAACACAAAGGTACAGATGTGCAAAGGGAGCACTTGAATCTCGAACTTCAATGTGGCGATCATATGACACTGGCCCTTGGGATTGATCAATCCCACTTGGGAAATTAGATACTTGAAGAATAGTTTTATACTTGCTCTTCAAAGCCTTCTTGTCCCAATAGCATCACATTTTTTCTTTCCTTTCTTTGGGAAACTAAAATTTTTTCTCATTCCTATCCAGTTGCCTTTTGTACAATATATTTATTTCTTCTGTCTTTCATGTTTGTATAAGAATCTTGTAGCACTCAAATGCACACATTGAAAAATCATGATTAATCACATAAACTGAAAACTCAGAAGAAAAGAATCAACTGAGCTGAAAACTTTTAGAGTCTTGCAAGGGTTGAAAAGGTTACAAACTGAAAGGACAAGGGTTTCTGGAAGCAGACTTACGAGTAAACAACCTCACTATGACCTTGTTCTCGTATAAGGAGTGAAGAGGAGGAGATGGACCCACTAGGCAGGAAGTTACAAGAACTCTGCTGAGCTAAAAAACAGCAGAGAAAATAATATATGAAGGTCTGCAGATGAATCTGAAGAGGAGGAATCTCCAAGGACTAACTGGAGAGAAGAAACTGCATTACAACATTTTCCTGGCCTAAAAGTCTAAGTGGGGAAGTAAGCAGAGCCCAGACCCAGTGCCAGATCACCGGGATTCACTGAAGCTTATTGCTTGCCAGAACATCCTCCAAATTGAACAAGAGGGAACAGAGGCAACAATGACTCTTTTTTTATTATTTTTTTTTCCATAATCTTTGCTAACTAGGAGCTGCAGAGCAGCAAGACCTGGAGGACTGACCTGGAGATGATCCATATGAATCTGCTGAGCTGTCCACAGGAAGAAAATTCCCAGAACGATGCATGAGAGAGCTGAGCTGAAAGGGATTTGGAAAGCAATCTAAACCTAAAGAAAGAGGTTCATCTTTCCTACTAGACAGGATACCCAGTAACATTTGAAAGGAATCTCTGCAAACTGACCTTATTATTTTTCTAGTGTGAGAAAAAATGCTAGGTAGCAAACAAGCAAGGAGACAATGCCAGTTCAACAAATTTGACCTTAATCCAGCATGACACCAGCAGCAATGACTGTGGAGAGAAAAGACAGGAATGACAGTCTGTACCTATTTATACTCCACCTAACTGGGAAAGGGGACTAAAGAGCTACTGAGGAAATGTAGCTAACTGGGAAAGCATTATGTTCAAGGAAAAAGGAAATATGGGAGCCAAGTTAGGAAAAAATAGGAGTTATAAGTCAATCAAAAGCCTACAGAGAGAGAAAAAAAACAAGTTGTTCCAAGAAGCCAAAAGTGTTTATTCTATGGAACAAGCAAGGAGCCAGGGAATGGAGATCCAGTAACAAATCCAGTGACTGTTTTAGGATGTGAGGAGTCCCATGATGTATGAACTTGTAAATAATTAATATTATTAAATAAACTCAGCCTCCTCAGAGTAACAGATTGTTTTCATATGGTGATCCAAACACAGAAAGACAGTTGTACTGTGTTATGCCCAGAGTAATGCATGGGTTCATGTCCTCCACTCCTTCTCTGCAGTAGAATGGCTCATCCAAAAACGTACATTGCCGCACATACCTGTGCCTCAGAGGCAGGAAAAAAAAAAACCCTTTTCTAAATACATATGTAATTTAAATTTATTGTGAAAAACAAGTGGAGCCAACAGAAGATATTTTGGAAGCATCTGGTCATTTAATACAACCTACCTTAGCTGATTGATTTTGGAGTCTTCCTCTCTGATATACATCCAGAATGACTAGAGAAGAACAGACATTTCTCAGGTAGTTTTCCAGCAGTCTTTGGATCCTCTGTATCCTCCACAGACTATATATAAGGAGTTTAGGAAGGCAGTTTTCCAGCTTGGGAGCTTCAGATGGATGCCCAGTCTCAGACAACATGATTATCCTCAAAGAAGCCTTCATCCCAGGAGTTACATGATTAAGGCAAGACAGGATATTCAGGAGTCGACTCTCTGTATAAATGAATTCCCTTGACTTCAGTTTTTACTTTACAGCATAACTTCATTGAAGGTTCCTATATATGCAGACTACATAAGGTCAGCATTTATGTCCTGCAAATGAGTCCCTTAAAAATTCTCCTGTGCTCTTGAATTGGTTTATAGAAATATTTGTTCCACATGAACATTTGCCTCACCACACTTGTCCCAGCTTGTTACATATTTCTTTGTTCAAAGGCTTGGCTTCTCGTTTCACAGCAATCGTTAATATAAAATATAAATATAAAAGCTACAGGGTGTATGATGTATAATTGCTTCCCATTCTTGGACTGCCAGGTTTCTCCTCCCGCACATACTCATGGCACTCATTTAGCAAAGAGATAAAGAGGGAAAACATCTTCCTGGAACATTGTAAATATTGTTGAAGACAGCGAGACAGGAGGGCCATGAAGAGATAGAAGTGGAAATAATAACCTCACAGAGCAGCACAGCATGTGCAAAATGTATGATGGACATTGACAGGGGCAAGTTCAGTGAAGCTAAGCATAGTGTGAGTGGGTTAGCAGGTAGATTCGGCCTATAAAGGGAGCAGTGTGTGCATGCACATATACATACACATGTGTTTGTTTACTGTAGCTAAAGGAACAGAGTGAATTCAAAGGCCTATAACTCAAAATAAAATGAGCTGAATTCATAACACGTATTTGTGTGGCAGCCTTTGCTGCACATGTCATATCTGCAATGATCTGGCCTCCAGATGGCTGGGTAATGAGAGCCCACTGGCCTGGCCTGGACGACGTTCCCAAGTCTCTTCTCACACACGCTAGCTCAGGAAGCCAGGGCTGCTGTGCAGTGGATGCAGGATAGCTCAGGATATATGAATATATGTCTGAACCAAGTCCATTCTCTTTGAATTAATCCCTCCTGGACAGGTATGAATGCAGCAACAAGGACTGGAGTAATACTGTGACTGTGGCAGTAAGAGAGACCCTCTAAAAGAAAGTGTTTCATTGCTAACCTAAGCAAATTGTGATACAATGCATAAGCAAGGTACACTCTAAAATTCAACCCTTTGTTTTCTGGGAAATACTAATAGGTGACTACGCAGCAATGAAAACTGTTGGGAACAGCCATAAAAACAGCGTATCAGAACTGGGGTATTTAACCCCATTAATTCTTTTTTTCTTTTTTTTTCAAAGTGCTGTCAGGCTGTTGGCTCTCCTACAAAAATAGTATGAGCTAAGGAAAGACATGTGAACTCAAGCTTGAAGCAGCATTTAAAGGGAAACAGACTATGCAAAGTACTAAGGCTTGTGGTGGTGATGGAGACACATACGCACAAATTCTGAGACTATTGGCTAGCTACAGAGAAGGGATTTTCTGTAGGCAAAATAAACTCCAGTCATGTTATTAATGTTATTAATTCATTCTGGAGCATCCTTTGTGCCAGCTCCACCTATCATTCACACTTCATGGGTAGTTCAATTAAAAGCACAAACAACTGCCAGCTTTATAATGTTAAAAGAAAACAGTTGTTATTAAAGTAGAAAATAGCAGCAGCTCCTATTATCAGACCACCATAACGTTGCGCAGCTTGGCACAAGTCTTAAAAGTCTCTACTCTGCTGAGGCCCAGTCCAGACCACACACAGAGCCTGAAATAGAATATAAATGATTAAAAAATGATAAAAATACGATGGCATGTCCTAATCAGAATTTGCAATATAACCATCTGCTTTGCCTAATCTATAAATGGCAGAGCTGATTAAAATAAAGGACTTGCAATCCCAGCGGAAAGTCTGATTTTTTGATACTTATTTTTATCGTAAGACAAAAGTTTAAAAGTTCTCCTTATTCTTTTTTTTTCTTTTCAACTTCTTCAGCTGAATTATTTCAGAATCCCCAAATCAACATGTTTTATCTGATCTGTCAAATCCAAAATGAAATAAAAGGATTCATTCTCTCTGCTAATAGGGATCCCCAGGGACTGACTGCCATGCAGTACAGAAAACATAGTCCAGATGCACAGCATCTTTTCTGCTGGGAAGAACTGAGCATGAAAGATCCAAAGCAGTGACTTCTATATGTCATTGCTAAGCTTATGCTGAGGCAGAAATTAAACACTGTTAGACCTGAAATACTTCCATGCCCTATGAAATTTTCATAAAAGTGATTTTTATTTCCTATGAAAACTTCTATTTTGATAGTCATATTTATTGACATGAAAAATCTTATTCAAATTTAGTAACCAGTTAAAGTTACAGTCTATTTTTAAATTTCTATTTTAACTTTCTATGTAAGCATAAATGATGAGCTCTTCAGAATGTGTTCCCATATATCTTAAAGCAAAATCAAAAAGCTACAGGACAGCCCCTATCCTGGCAGTTCCAATATCACGCATGCAAGGGTTAGGAAATCCCTGAATGAAGCACAGCTTTTCAACTGTACTGCTGCTCTCTTGTGCTTGCACATTGTGATACAATCTTTAATTACACAAAGGCTTAGTATTTTTTCCATCGACCCCCGGTTTCATTCAGCACATGGAGTGAAAGGTGATGTGGGAATGAATCAGTGCTCTGCGCTGAATGAGCCCATTGTCCATTGCTCCCTCGCTGCACTCGCTGCGTGGCTCACAAGGTGTCCACTAAATGAGGCAAAGGGCTGCACGAAGAGGCTTGTTCATCCCGTGCTCAGGGTGCCTACTAAAAGCGTCATGTGCAATTATGCAATTAAACATACTAAGTGCAGGGCTAATGCCCAGGGAGACCAAAATAATACTGCCTGTAAAATCTTAACGATCATTCTCTAACTTCCGAGTATGTAAGTTTGCAGTGCTCTTTTATGTATAGATGAGTAGGACTTCTGCACTTGTTGTCAGGCTTGAGTGAGCTCAAGTTTTCTCCAGAGAAAAAGACTGTTTGCTGAAAAATTCTAAGTCTAGTTCTGCTCTATCCAACCAAAAAAAAAAAAAAGAGAGAAGGAAGCAGGAGGAGGAAATGGTTTGAAATAAATTCCTGTAATACTTGAATGAAAGTTTCTCAGCCATTAAAGAAACTGAAATCCATTTTTTACCACTGCTGCTAAGAGGGCAACCATTCATTTCAGTATCAGAAAGCTTGTTATGTTGTGTCAGGCTGATGTTGCTGAAGACTACTGAAGTGCTGATATGTGAACCTAATTTGGAGGATTTGCAAGCTGTGGAACTAGTAAGATCACAGATAACAGGGGGATGGATCTATTACACACTTTCTCTGGTTTCATCATGACATAATGCTCCAAAAATCAGAAAGTAAAATACAGAGTTGGCTCGAATCCAAGCATCCCAATATGTTAGCTGCAATGTTAGCCTAGTTTATTCAGTATCCAGTCACTTTTTAATCATTTCATTTAAAAAAAAATGAACATAATCAATGACACTGAAGGCTAAAATCCTCTTTTTATCAACACCAAGCACGCTTCCTCCCAGGAGTAGACTGGAGTGGAAATTCAGGAGGACTATTGCTCTCCCTCTCTTTCCTTTTCCTCTCCAGTTAGCATCACTTAGCACACCACAAACTCTGGGTCACGTATAGTCATATGGTTTGCAGAGCTCCACTCCTCCTTCCCCTCTGTACATCACAACTGTGATTAGCTCTGCCTTTGGCTGCAACATACCTCTGGCCTGAGCAGAAAATATAATTTCTACAATCAGGCAGGATATTCTGGCTCAAAGTTCATTCGGTCTTTGGCTGCTTTAGTAAAACTGTCAAAAATAATGGAAATGTGTTGCATTTACTGTAATGATTTCTGTGTTGTAAACACCTGGTCTTGATGGATTAGATATTTTGTATAGGCCATATAATGATGATTTAGATTGCAGCTGTCTTTGAACTTTGAATGTGTTACTAACAGACTATTAAAGCATTTATATGAGAAGCTGGGTGGGAAAGCATATTTTCATACCATAAAAATATAACTTTCTGAAGATTTTCTTCTCTAGTGTTGGGATAAAGTAGACAATGTTTTGAGTGTTTGGAGAGAAAACAGAGAGAAGCATCAGAATAACCAGTGCTTTGAGACAATGTTAAAAAAAAAATCCATCTTGAATCTGATGCAACACAGACTGAGCCTCTCTCCTCTCTCTCAAAGGCAAGACCCCAAATATTTGGTCAGCATCATATCCATGGTTTCTGGGATGGAGTTTCTCTGACTAGAAATTCCATCTCAAACTTGCTAAGCTTCTCATGAAGAAAGTTTATTTGCAATTAGCATGCTTTCCTGGAAAGTTTGGTTTGGTCTTTGCATTTTACAATAAAAAGAATCACCCCAAAGCATGAATTGCATTCCAATTTAAATCTCATTTGTTATCTTGGCACCTGAATTACAAACAAGCTTCCTTGTTAGCATGAGAATCTCTGAAGTAGACTTACTAGTTTCTTCAGCAGCCAAATCCCTGAGTTTTGTCTGGTTCTAAATCTTGAATCTGATGACTTGGAACAGAGATATGAGAAACAAGACATTTGGCTTCTGTTTCCAGTTCTGTCACTCAGTCTCTGTTGCAATTTGGATAAGTCATTTCACCTCCCTGTACCACAGTTGCTTGATCTATTAAATAGATACAGCAGTATGCAATCTGAGGGTGTTACAAAGCTACATTAAAACTCTTAAACCAAAGATTCTAGAAGTGTCATATCCCCTTTCTTTTTGCCTAGTAAGAAGATCCAAGTGGCAGAGTGAGCTTATTGGGTTTAAAAGCAATGAAGATCTGGTAAGATTTCCTGGCAATGTCTATATCACACACATCACAAAGGGCATGTAATGCCCTTTAAGCGTATTGTCCCCCAAAACAGAAAATAAAAAAGAATGCTATGAACTAACAGTAGTGCAAAAGACTTTCCAAGATACAGGTTTACATATTCAAACACCAATAGTTTGGCTGGGCATATAACAATTGCTGCAAACCACAGCGGGGTACTCAATCCCCAAGATTTTCTGATGATTACCACCACATAAGTTTTCAGTCTTTGAACAGTCTCCCAATTACCAGTCAAAATCACTTTCCTTGACACAATATTTATGTTTCCTAGATTCATTATTCCCTCCCAAATGTTAAGACAAAATGGCAGCATGACCACATATTTCTTAAGTTCCAAGTGTAATTGCTTGTGCCAGGCCATGTGGATACTGCAGTTGTGTATCAGATCTTCGAGATTTAGGCACCCACGGATAATAAGGAACATTACTACCAACTCTGCATGAAGTTATACCACTGAAAATTGTTCCCATACACACTTCTATTTCTGATTCAAATGTTTGCCTGATGCCTTTACAGCCCACGTCAATAGAATCTGGGAGCATAAACTTATTCACACTGTCATCAAAACACTGTCATGTCAGAAATAGTCATATCTCCAGTGAAATAACTAAAATAGCTTCAAATATGTTACTCAGCAGATGTCATTTCTCTCATTCAGCATTGCTTACTGGTAAAAAAAATATATATTTTTATGTGCTACCTTAAGCGCAGTTTTCAGTTGGAAAAAAAGTCTTCTAAAATTTAACTTCCTGTTGGTTTTCTATTCTCTCATATGTGACTTCTGTAAACTCACAGTCCACATTTGTTGTTTATATTTTTTTCATGCAGTCTATACAATCTTTTGTACTTGTCTAATTACATTGCACAGTTTCAATTTGAGTGATTTTCATAATTTCACACATTCTGGCATAATTACTGTGGTTTTCCAATTGGATCAACACTTTTCAAAGTTCTTTTTTGTATATATTTTTTATGTAATGGCAACTTTCCTAAATTCACTTTGTCACAAGCACAAACATTTCAATATTAGTATAAAGAACTTAAAATCTATCAATGTCAATCTTCAAATCAATCAAATAAATCTATTCTGACAGTCAGGCATTTACCTCCATTTCTGTTAAGCCACTATGTTTCCACTTCTTACGTAACTACAAACTCCAATTTAAACTGTTTGTGGAAAACACACATTTTACAATTTCATATAAGCACTACTTTCCTGGAATCCTGTAATAAGTGAGATATATACTCTTCCAGGTGAACTATGTTATGATATAATACTCATTTCCCTGTTTTTTTTAGTCCAAAAAGCCAAGGGTTGTAAGCAGATATAAAAGCAAAATAAGAAACAAGATTCCAATTCTGTGTTCCATCGAAGACAAAATATACCAAAGCTAAAGCCACTATTGAGTTGTGAAAGATTTCTTAACCGGATAACCACCTACTTCTTCAGGAGTGAGATATTCCAATGTAGTATGGAATTATATTATAGTATAACATTGTAGCATGATAATGATATAAATATATTTGGTAGCATAATAAGAACCTAAGTACCCTGTATTTATAAAATGGGGTATGGCCAACTCAGGCTAACAAGGAAAGGAGAGTTCATTAATTTTCTCAAACATCATGGTAGCATTGTGTCTCAAAGAGGGCAATATTATTCAAGTTGAGAGTCAAACTTTATACTCTTTTATGGATGACTAAGGAGCATCTGTGCATCATGTTACATTGTGATCTTTCACCAATATATCCCCGATCTAGACACCAGTGAAACCATTGTCTTGATTGAATTGTCTACTTATTAACGCAAGTAGTCAGAAACTTTTTTATTCTGTGTAACAAGAAAGACTATGATGCTATTTTGGAATCACAGACTTCAGGATGAAATGTCTGCAGTTGGATGGTATTATTTTAGGCACAAGAAATTAAGCCATCATGAGGAAACTAATCACCAAGATTATTACATCAGTCTCGGACCTTCTCTACCAGAGTCTATGTATCAGGTAACCATAAAATTGAATCAAGACTGGAGGGCAAGGACTATATTTGATAACTGTCTTTCTCGGAAACAGTGAGACTCCCTACAGGAAAAAACAAACAAAAGCACACAAAAAAAGTTTAGTAAGGCAAGAGAGAGGATTTTCTCCCAGACCTTTTGAGACTGTGAATTGGCCCCATGCACAAAGAATTGGCATTTGGAAATATTTTTTTTTTCTCCAAGTTCAAAGCACGTTTCTTTGAGCTAGAGTTTTATAAATATAATTATCACTATAAAAAGAAGGAGACAAACCAGAAAAAAAGTTCTACCAAAACAAGTCTAAACATACTTTTTCCTTTGGGAATAAGATCAGAAAAACAAATACACCATGATATGACTCAGCATCTTACTAAAGGTGCTCAGATACTAAATAAAGGAAAGCAATAAAAAAACTAGAACTGAAAGCATGCGCATAGAAGGATAACCATACAAGAAGAGTAGTCCAAGGTGAAACATCCATAGACCAGAAATACTCCCCATTTAACCATATTTATTGTTTGACCTCTCACCCCTGGGTCAAAGTTCTGAATAGTTGCAGATTTACAACTTTCCAAACAAAACAATCCTACATTACATGTGGAAATACCCTTTCAAATACTCTTGCATACTTTTCCCTGAGTTCACTCTCAGTCAATATACTGAGAAAATCGTATTACCAAGATTTAAGCTATGATCCACCTTGAGAGCTTTTTTTGTCTAAACAAGCATTTTTCTTATTGCATCTGGATTTTTTAGGGACCAGACATAATTTTTATTGTGAAAACCATACATCTAGACTGGAAGAGATCTAGTAAGCAAAATTATTATATATTTTTTATCTGAAGATTCATATCAACTCTCACTAACATCATAAGCCCATCTGCTTCATTTGACTTTATCCCTTTGATTTTCTCTGATGGTGTTTTAAATCCTGTGTCATTTTCTGTTTTCAGCCACGTGTCTACCATATGTATTGCATAAAAATAAAGGTTACTCTTCTACCACCCACCTATAAAGACTATTCAGCTACCAGAGGAACACTGAAAATTGTGCTAAGGGTTTTATTCTAAACTCAAGATATTCAACCTGCAAAAACTCAGTCTATGATATACAGTAAGAGCCCAAGAAGTTGGCAAACACAAGATAACCACTTGGCCAAACAAGCATGTTATTTATTACCTACTTTGGAATGAGAATCAGGTCACTTTGGAATGAGAATCAGGTCTCCAGAGATGAAGGGCTAGTGCATAGAGCACTGGTTCTAGGGGCTGGAAAAACTATTTGCCTCTGCACATTGTGTGTCGACTTTAATTCTCTCTCTGTTTCCCACTTGTCCAAAACTCAAAGCATGCTTTGGCTGTGCTGGAGCTCTAAAAAGTTCCGGGTTCAGCTGGAAGAATTCCACCTGATGGGTGTGTCACACTTGTGGATATTACCATTATTTGAGACAGAGGATATCTTCATTCTACAGTGTTCCTACAGCAACCCATGTTTGCATGGCACAAAAATAGCCCTATCCCTGACCTCAAATTTCCTCTCCATTCCTTCCTTGAAGCATTCATACAAACAAGGCATTCAATAGTCTATCTGAAATTACAAGCTCTGAGTTTTGTTTCTTAAAGACATCTAATGCTCATTATAAGTCAATTCAGAAAACACTACAAAATATATATCATTTCCATGAGTCACTGAAGAAATGTTTTTTCTACTATGTCCAAGAATTCCAACTCGGAAGTATTTTTTTAAAAATATGGAGAAAAATCTTTAAGTAATGGATGCATAGATTTAGCTTTTAATATCAGAAAATAATTTCTTTGCTCTGATGAGACAGATCTGACACAGTCTTGCACTGTATTTCTGCTGTGTGACACTTTTATCTCCTTTTGAACATCCTCTAACGTGACTGCCAGAATACTGTTCTAATTTGGAGGATAATTTTCTATATGAGAACTGACAGCATGAAAATAGACTCAAAGTTCCGGGAAATAATGAGTTCCCGATTACGTGTGCGATGGCTGTCAGCTAGGGGAATGTGCAGAGCCTAGAAACAGAGGAGACTACTTTTCCTTTCACCCACCTGGGATCCCTGAGCTGATGCAACAGGGAGAAGACTTTCAAGTAATTTTAACAGTTCCCCAGTTCTATGCGAGAGTTATTTTGAGGTCACATTCATGTTTCTAGACTGCCTAAGATTCCCTGGTAGAGACATCTGAGTCTTATCTGCCTCTTTCTTGGCTTTGTTTGAGAATGTTTACGCTACTCAATGTGGGAGACTTGAACTCATGACAAGGAACATGACAAATTTTCTTAATCAAACTGGGTATCAAGAGGTGGTCTGTCATCATTTCCCTTTGGTTGCACTGTGGAAGAAAGCAAATAAGGAGCATCCAGTGTGATCCCCACTCCTGTTTCAAGTCTCCCCACCAAGTCATTAAACATTCTCTGGCCTTTGTCAACAGCCTGGTAAACATCCAGAGAAAGAACCAGAATAAAATAGTTTATTTAACATTCCTCTCCTCCAACTGCTGATTAGGATAAATAGTTTGGATAAAGTGCCTATCTAATCCAAAAATCACAAAAAGAAAGGATTCGGCTATCAGCAAAGTTTAGATTTGGTTTCAAATATTTTTAAACAGCAAAGGAGTTTTTTGTGCTCTTTTGATATTTTCTCCATCCTCAGCACATCATGTTAGCACCGTGTCAAAGCAAAATATCAACATCAAATGATCACTGGGTAAACTCCAGTGAACTGGACTGAAAGGCTGGAGGCCGAAATTCCAGGCACAATATAAAATTTGGAGAGAAGCCAGAACAGAGTTCTTTCTAAACTGCCTAAAATGCTGAGGAATTGATACCTAGCAGAGCACCTCATTGACCTAAGATTTTGGAAATTGCTAATTCTGGTCAGACTGAGGGGTCCATTGAGCCAGGATCATTTCCTCTGACAGTGAAAAGTGCCAAATGTTTAAAAGATAAAAAGAATCTTCCTCCAGTCACCACTGGGCTCATCCATAGTGCACTCAAAGCCACACTGTGCCAGACACAAAGTGCCTACCTGGCATGCAACAACTTGCAGTCAGTTCAGGAAGGGAACTGTAAGAATTTGGGACTGCTTTGCATTCTATCCTGCACAATATCACTGAAATTATTTTTACCCAGATAAATGCCAAAGAGATTTTGCAATGCTAATCTCCTTGCTTGCAATAATAGGAGGGGAGCAAGGGGGATGTTCCATAGTTATTTATGTGCTCCAAATATTTATTTTTATCTATAGTAAGCTTGCTGCCACTTAATTTTGCCAGCTGCTCCTTTGCTCTTGCTTTATACTATATTAAACAGAAGCAACCCTAGGTTCTTAACAGCATTTAGAAATTTACAGTTTCAGATGCACTTAGCCTGCGGAGATTAGAATAGCTCCATTGCATTCAACCATCATTTGAAATATTGAATGACTACACAAGGCTCATATGCCCTTTCTCTGTGTCTGAGCTCTGCAAGAAAGAGTCAATCAACGTTTATTTTTTGTTGTACGTCTGATATGTTTAATATCCCTAAAACATTCAGTCAGATCATCAGTTAATATAAATCAGCATAGCTGAAATTGCTGGATCAGTTTACGCAACTGAGAATGTTTCCTGTGGCTTTCTCACAGTAATAAAGCTAGACCACATACCCACTTTGGCTGAAATACTTTGAAAACATCCAAATGATCTGCATGCTTAGCTCCTTTGAACAGGAATTGGGCATAATCTTCTCCATCGATCTGATGGGTAATTCCTCTTTGTAAAGCACAGATCTCCATGGTGCACACATGCCCCAAAGTCATACAAGGCAAGAAAATTCCACAAATGTACTCCACAAAATAGTGGTTTTGGGAATACATTCTTTTATCAATAAACTGTAAACACAGAATTTGATTACACTTCTCAGATGAAAACTGCTGCTGAAACCTGAAATGGTGAGCTCATTTCTAATTAAAAGAATATTAAATTTCTCTTGAGAACAAGTTATACAAGTATGGCATGTTAAATAGTGTATAGCTTTAGAAAAAGTATTTTATGATTAATATACTAGTAAATCAGGAATAATAGAGCAAGCTAGGAGTTAGGAATGCTTGAAAAATAGGCTTGCTTTTGTTTCTGCTGTAGTTTATGAAAGCAAAATTAAGATTAACTTTTCAAATACATTTCTAAAAAGTAGCTACCAGCCTTAACCATTTGACTGAAATATGGAAGTTATCACTAAATGCAATGGGTATGCAGTGCAAAAAGAATTAATATGACTTCTTGTATCACAGGAATGGAATCACTGTAAAATCTCACAGCTTTATCGGATGTTTCACAAAATATCGAAATTTTCTTGAAGGGTACAGAAGCTTCGTCTGTTTCAAGAAATCCTTTCTTTCCTTAGAGTTGAGGAAATGCTATACGAACACATCAAAATTGAGCTGGCCTCAGTACACTATTATTTGCAAGGCAATCTTCCTCATAGCAGCAGAGGGAGCTAGGGAGGATCTCCCGATGGAAAAGGGCAACACCTGCTTGGGATTTCATGCATGGAACCTGAGGTAGGGGTCATGCAGGTCACCTCAGGTAGGGCCTAGGAATGGCAGGTATTCCCATCGCAGGGAGAATATGGTGCCCAGTTCCAGTATTTTGGCGTAAATGCCGAATCAGAGTGAAAATGGGAACATTGTTTAGGAAACACGAAGTTGCAGCTCCTCAGTGCAGTGTCTCCCTGCTTTACGTCGGGATTTCGTTCCGCGGGGGCTCTGAGGCAGCTCGGCCGCCAGGGAAGAGCCCCAGTGCCTGATGACAGGACAGGCACAAGGACAACGGGGCACCGCAGCTTCCACTGCACATCCTTACACTTCCTGCGGCTGAGCCAAGGAAAGGAAGAATAAATCACCCGGATTCTGGCTGGGGCTTGACACATCTACTTCAGCGTTTCGATGTTGACTCCTCATATTCACCCTGTGACAATTAAGGAGACATCTGAGCTGAATTTGAAAGGAAGAAGCAAGCCTGCTCCTGCTGGGGCATGGTTTGCTTGCACTTTTACAGCCAGCTCCAAGCAAGGCAGCGGAGCAGCAGCGGCAGCTGCCGCCCAAGGTGACGGTGGCACGAGGGCAGCAGCAGAGCAGCACGAGCCGAAACCTCCTGTCCTGCCTTATCCACAGCAGTCAGCCTGGTGCTGAGTCTCCTAGAGAGTCTAAAGAAAATACTTTCCTCCTTTTTATTCCAGAAAGGCAGTGTGATTTGAATGCAGAACAAAAGCACTGCGACAGCAATACAGAAAGTGCTTGTTAAACTGGGTTACTCTAGCATGGATCTGATAGCCCAGGAAGAGCTTGCTTCAAATCCTTCTGAGCTATCTACATGTGCACAAAGCAACCTTTGGGAGAGAGGAAGAAAGAGGAACTGAGCCGTGGAATTCCTTGTGAAAGTATGTTTAAAAATATTGAGGTTTAACACAAACCCAAAAAAAAAAAAAAAAGCAGGAAATTATAATGTAAGCCAAACAACTCCATCCTGAACCCATGCTGTTGAGCAAAATAAAAAGTACAATGCTGAGATTTCAGAAGAGATCTGCAGCTTCAACTGAACTTCCTGGTTCCTCTCTGTTAAAAAAAAAAAAAAAAAAAGCCTGATGCTGACATTTAAATAAATACTTACTTCATTGATCACTCCCCTTAGCAAGCACTAGGTTTTGCAGTGTTGCTATTGGATAGGTTCATCTGCTGCCGTCAAGGCACAGGGCTTAAGCGCTCTTCATGTTTTCTCTTGTGTAAAGAAATGTCCTTGAAGCTTTGTGACAGTTCAGTTTTATGATGGCATTGTGAAAATTTACCATATCTAGATAAATGAATTTCTTTCAGTTTTCCTCCCTGGGATGGTGTGTTATTTTTCAGTTTAATGTCTTTTAATAAAGTATTATCTCTAATAATTTTATTTTCATGCCAAAATGAGCATCTTGGAGGAGTAATTGTTCTACTATAGCAGATAAATTTCCTTTTTTTGTTGTCATTATAAATGGTTAGTGGTCTGGCATTTTCCTTGCAAGTGCTATTGACTTGCTGCTTGATCTTGGATATGCTACAAGTACAAATGGGCTTCTGTAATATTTACACGAGGTTTATCATAGTGATCTATATTTTGTGTAATGCTCTTTTTCTTTTTTAATGGTTATTTCATTCTCCACTGAGCCATTTCTGAATTTATAGCTGAACCTGACTATCACAACTTTCTGAGCTTAAAGAGAGTTTAAAACTTGCTCAGTTGGATGGAATGAGAATTTTAAAATTCTCCACTAAAAATGAGACCATACATATTTGTATTTTGATTTAGCAATAGCACCTATCCAGTCAGAAGACAGAAATCTAACCATGCTATTCTGCCAGTCAACAATAAGCAGTACAATTATGCCAAATAAATATCTGTATTCAGACAGCATGCCACAGCTTGGATTTCATTGGCAAAATATGTTTATTTGCAGCTACAAAAGACTGTTATTTCCACCGGTATACTGAAAATAGAGAATAATCACACAAAATTCAGTTGAATTATCTGATGAGCTTTCTCTTTAGCTCCCATCAGTGACTGAGCCCTTCCTACAAGCCTTGGACTGCTTCAGCAGTTCTCTTCGCAAAGCGCATATTTATATAAACTGATTTTAATAACATTTTATCAAAATTTAAGCACCTGAATAGCTTTCTTAAAAGGTATTCATATGATTGTTTCCTTCAAAGATTGTAAAAAAAATGGTTTTCCTTCTAATTTCACCACCTGCTTGCTATTATGTCGAGTTCAAGGTCTCAATAAAAATAATATTCTACTATTGGCTGACCAAATGAATACTGATTATGTAACAGCTGCAGTTTGATAGGCAGAGACTAGAAGATGAGCATGTGGAAAAAGTGGAAACATGTTTTGCAGATAAAAATAAAAAAAAATAAATAAAGCAATGCTTTGTTCTAGAGACATTACTCAATCATGCTTGTTACAGCTACTTATGTTCCATTTTGGTACATAGTGCATGACTCTGAAGCATAGGTAGTCCCTTTCCTGAAATCTCAGTAGTAGTAGATGGAGCAGAACGTATCAGAAGTGCACCTAAGTTTGGGGGCAAACATCATTTTGGTTCCACACTTTTGGGAGAGGTGGAGGAGTTATGATCTAAACTAAGGAGAAACATAGAGCTCAGAGTAGAAAGCAAAGCAGAAAGGGAGGACAAGAGCTTGCACGAGAAAGAAAGAGGATGGTGAGAAGAAGGAAAAATTTGGAGCTTGCAGCCTGTTTTTTCAGTTAGATAATCCAGTGAAAACCATGAATGTTTAAGCCAAAATCATCAGATTTTTTTTTGTTTGTTTTGTTAGGTTTTCTTTGACGTCAAGTATGAACAAATGCTGCTAAACTGCTGAAGAAAAACAATATTTTCAGATATAGAAGCCTCACTTGTATCTGTTATACCTCCACATGTGGGACAAAATATGATCCAAGGGTGGAACAAAGTTCTACAAAGAGAAACAAGAGAGAAATTCTACATTCCAGAGTCCTTTTAAAATATGCTAGTGGCATCTAGTGAGCAAAGCATAAGGTTCTATTGGGAAGAAATTCAAATGTGGCATTGAACTCTGAATTAGCTAGAAAAATAATCCAGAGGTGTTAAAAACACCTCCAGTAATTGAAGGATGAATCAGAGTTCTAACCAGAAGCTACATCATATGAAAGATTAACATGTAGGTTGCACCATAATAAGGAATGTAAGAATTGGAAACATTCCTGGACCACAGCACTTCTGCTTTGCCAGCAAGTTAAAAAAAAAAGAATAAAATAAACTCCATCTCCTGCACACTCCCAGTGGCTTGTTTCAGCAATTTCTCTCTACCTACATAGAAAAGGAGGGCTAGATTTTCACAGTTGAAATAAGTGGCTCTCCTGTGCTAGGATTTGGCAACTGCTGCCCCATATTGGAAGATCCGGGAACTCTAAATTCAGCAGATTGTTCATTATACATTATATAGAGGTTAATTTTACTTGTTAAGTAGTCAAATGTTCAGATAAATAGAATCAATTCATATAACGTTGCAGAGAAAATTCTAGAGCAGTTGCATGGACTGATTCAGAATTCTTTCTCAAAAATGCTAAAATAATAATGCAAATAGCATCATCTCATAGACAGACAGTAAACAGCATAGTGAATGTGCAGCCTTCTTAACTGTGAGCTGTTATTCATCCCTGGACATTTGGAGACCTGAAGATCCAGAGCTGCCCAGTTTTACATGAATTATTCCATGCCTATGTCCTATGACATGTCATGAAAATAAACTTTTCAGGTCAACCCATAA
>JAVCKT010008219.1:0-14374 GCA_032273925.1 Rhynchotus rufescens
AAGGACAAGTACTTTTAGAGGCACAGGGTACAGAAAGGGCTTTCTCTCCAGGCCCCTTCAAAATGAGAAGTAGAGTTTGAGCCAAAGGACATTTTATTTTATTGTCTTACTGCAAGCTCATCTGAACCATTCTGGTACTGTAAATGCAGGAGTATTTAGGACCTCTACTGGCAGCAAGTTCATGCACATAATTCCGGAAACTATTTTCATTTCACTTATATTAACCTTTCCCTTATACAACAGCAACGAATGTTCCCATCTGTCAAGATCAGGCATAAATATATTCAATGATAGGCCTAAATTCATTTTAATCACCTCGGAGATGTGCCAAGGAATATAAAGGATTAAATACTCCACATTCTCCCAGGGCCATTTCAATTCGAATGGGTGAAGTAAGACTGAAAACAGTCACTCCTCTGCAAGACCTGACTGTGTTCAATTCATCCTGAAGCTGCAAAGTGCAGCGGACAAAGGTGGGAGCATCTGCACAACCATGAGCAGAGTCCTGGGTTTGACTTTCACTTGTGCACACATTTCACAACCTTGGGAAAGTTACTTGGTCTTCCTGGGATTTAATTCTCTTTCCAAGTTATTTTTTCCTACTGTAAACCCATAACAGCAGGCTCATGTTTTAGTAAGCACAGGGACAATAGGAAAAAAAAAAAGAAAATTTTTAAACAGAAGGTTTTCCATGGCGTTTGGTAGTGTCATTGTGTTTAGTACAGAATGCAAGTTTTCTGGGGCTGACTTTTTCTTTACTTCTGTGTTTGTAAAAGTCTTAGCACAACCGACCTCAGTCCTTAATAGGGGTCCTAGAGGTTGCCATAATATGATATCTGATGCTGTCACCGATTTCAAATAAGTGGTGCTCTGACTCTTCCCACCATTCAGGTGAATGAGGTAAGCGTATATACAGCAATGTGTGTAAGGAACCTGTTGAAGAGCTCTATTAAGGCGGGATTACTGCAAATCACTTTCTAACCAAGTACTCCGGTGGTGTGGGCAGAATTATTGAGAAGGCATCCAAATGTAAAGTTCCTGCTTGCTTTAATCTGTGCCTCAAGAGCATCTAAAGCGAACACCTCCAGAACCCCCATCACGTCTAGAACGCTCTCAACAAGCGGGCAAGCTGTCTATGTAAAGCAAGTTATTTATATAGATCACTTTTTAGGCCTGGATTCTCTACTTCCCTGCTATGGACAAATCTTTAGGCTGGATCTGTGCTATCCTGGGCCATGGCAGAGGCTGCAGCAGCTTTTGCTCCTCCGCCTTGCTGCCTGCAGCCAAGGAGAAGACCATGCACCAGCTCAGCTCAACTGAAGCCTAAAATACTGTGCCAACAAAACCCTCCTGCTTCCTATGTTAGTATCAAGTGGGAAGATGATGAGAGGCCAGAAATACCGGCTCAGTGCCAGTTAACAGCCCTCTGTGCTAGGAAAACATTTTCTTGGGAGCTTCTATGCTGCTCTGGATTCCAGGTGCTGGACTGGTGGCACACACAGGAATCTTGGCCTTCTGCTTTTGCACACTAAATTTAACTGCACCATCTCTAATTGCCTTGGTTTATTTTTAATCCTTTCTTGAGTTGAGGCAGCAGGTTCATTAAGTGGAAGAGATTTTAATCTTGTTTCAGAAACTCATTTGTGCAAAGGGAAGAATTCAGGGGCCATCTGCTGGCAGGTTGGCACATCGCTGCTGGCCACAACCCCACAGAATCAGCGCGAGGAAAGTGCCGAGGACTTACAGAAAGCACAAGCCAAATGCAGCTCTGATGCCAGAAACAGATTTAGCCTAGAAAACACATTTTTGCAAGCTTTATAATTAATATTTTTCAATCTATAGTAAAACAGTAGCAAGGGCTAAATGCTGGGTTCAATTCCATTCACTCAGGTGCCAATGCAGCAGTTACTTCCGTCGGGTGTAAATGAAAACACCACTTGGCCACACAATGATATAAACTTATCAAATCAGCTTTGGAGCAATATAGATAGTTTTTTTTCAGCTACTTTTGTCACAAGATCTGAAATAGGAAATCACAAGTGAAATAGGCAAATAACTGTTTCCCTCTTCCTAAGAAATACATAACAAGTCCTTTCTTAGAGAAAAATTCAACTTTCTGTGCACAATTAGTAAAAAATCTATTCCTAACTGGTGCATTAGGCTTGGTACAGCGTACAGGCTTTGTACTGCTCTGAATCAAATATATAAACATAAGAAGCTCTATTCATTCAGGTAAAACACCTGCTGAAATCTTACAGCCTCTCAAGGTCTCCCATGCAGGAAAAAGAATGAGATTTTTGTCTTAACTATTGCTTATAAGCTCACTTAATTAAATTAAAACCAGCAACTCTACAGTCGAGTTGCTGAGATGATCACAGTAGTATGGCCTGTCTCAAACTGTTAGGCTGGGACCTTGAACAACCCTCGGTGTGCTCAAGTAAAATGTATTACAAAGGCAATTTCCGAAGATTGTGCAAGCAATCTTGTACCAAAAATAAAACAAAAAACAAAACTACAAGACACTCAGGCTGCAATAACAGAAATCCCAGATACTTACACCAGTAAGACAGGTAAATAATCCAAAACATATCATAGAAAACTGTGCAAATCTCAAGGCATTTACCATATATAAGGTCATATGGCACTAGAAGGAGCTAAAAGTATTTCTGTATGTTTTGAAAACCAATTTCTACTTACAGTCTAACTCTGCAAGCTGGGGGTAACTGTCACAGTAACTGGATGTTGAATGCTTTAGCACTATTCCTGGTGTTAGACAAGACCTGAGAATTTTGTCAAGAATTTTCCTATGATCTCTCATGAAAGTGTTATCAGATCAAGATTAAAGCAGTAAAGGGGCAAAGAAGGTTTTGACCCTAGTATGTTTTTAATTTTAACTTTGCGGGAACCCAAGCAGAAAATCTTTTGGTCTGAGAATTTCACCTGACATCAGTGAGCAAATCAAGGGCATACTAATAAAGGAAAACTACTGATTTTGCCAGAAGGGTTATAGTGATTATGCTTGCAAGCTGGAAAAGAAAACATCAGCATGATATATTTGTTAAGCTAGAATGACTGGGTTGCATGCTTAAATGTTTTTGTTCAGTAGGCTAGCTGTAAAGCTAAGCTGTAATAACATGATGATCACAGTAATGTAAGCACTAATACAAAGTTAACCAGTGTGGTTGTGTAGCCAAGAATTAGATGCCGCAGTAAATATGAGTCAACACATTCATTTCCTAATAGTTTTTGACTATGTAAGGTAGATAAAATTGTGTTTACAAGGTACTGGTAATGAGGCGGCTTTCAAATTACATGATCTTATTCTGCTATATCATGATAAAGCAATAAACAGAGAATCAAGCTGAAGCCACATTGGAAAAACACTAGTTTTGGCCCAACAATAACATAATTGGATAATAAAAGCTAACTCTGCCTTTTGCTGCCTATTGAATTAAATCAAATCCACTGCTGATGTAAAATATGAGAGCCACGAGCACCATGCAGGGGTTTAGCTCAAGGCCAGCTCTGCTACAGGGCAGCTCTGTAACCTCAGACTGGATGGCTGCGAGGAGGGATGTGGGAGAAAGAGCTGCAAGAAGCCTCCCTAGGGGCCTGTCCCTCTTGGCCTGGGAGCTGCACGTGAGCTAAGCTGCTCGTTACTGAGCTACGCTTCAGACAAGCTCTGTAGCTCACTGGTCTTGACCCTGTCCTCAATTCATTGATTTAACTGCATGGCTTCAGCTAACATAAATTCCCATTTATGTTAGTGTTTCCCACTGACAGTAAAACCAAGCACTGAGTTTGACTGAATTAGGTTAAGCTAAAAAGACAGCAACATTAAATCTGAATTTCTCTGTTTTCAAAGTTAAAGCAAGAACTCTAATGTGATCATAATGCAGCTTTTTAAAATTTTACATTCCTTTCCAAGTATCTCAGCTACCCTAATTGCTGAGTTTCTAAACTTTTTCTTTATTATTCAATTATTTATGCATATTAAAACTGGTCAGGGCAATTCTGGAAACTATGACACATGTTCCAGATCTGAACATCTATCATTGCCAAAACAAAGGACTTCAAAAACAAATTTGAAACTGTGCTACTCTTTCATATGCTCTGGCTCGTTCTTTGAATATACATGTTTATATATAGATATTACATATTTCCACTGAGAGACACAGCTGCCAAATTACAGCTTTTTTAGTTTTAAATGTCAAAACATTCAAGCTCTTTTTTTTTCTTCCCTATGTTTAGCAAAGGAAAAAAGAAAAACATGTTCTAATTCAAAGACAAATAATGCTGCTGTCTGGATGAATTTCAAATAATCTTATAAACAACCGTTACACTTGATGGATGGTGATGATAACGCTTTTTAAAATTCTCTTAGTTTTAATGATGGATATTTCTGAAAAATAATTAAGAGCAATGTTATCCACTGAGTATTTTTACTATAGGCTGTGCTGATTTTGGCTTTTTTTTGCCTCCCCAAACAGACCATCCCTTAGCTGACACACCAGGTAGCCAATCACAAGCATAAGAAGCCAAGTAAGCCTTGGAATAGTTAGTTTATCCCAAAGTCCATACTTCTCCTAGCAATGCTCCAAAGCCCATTACCAAACATCTGTCTTCATTTTATTGACTTCAGTTCTTCAGTAACTTCAGTGCTGGAGCAGCTCATCCTGAATATCCTTTCCAAGCACATAAAGGATAAGAAAGTGATCAGTAATAGACAGTATGGATTTGCCAAGGGGAAATCGCACTTAACCAGCGTGTTGAGAGCCTTCCACAATGGGATGCCTGGCTGGAAGACAAGGGCAGAGCAGTGCACGAGTCTACCTTGATTTCAGGAAGACTTTTGACACTGTCTCTCAACATCCTCACAGAGGAGCGGATAAAGTGTGTGTTAGATGACTGGACAGTGAGGTGTATTGAAGTGGCTGAATGGTAGAGCTCAAAGGGTTGGGATCAGCAGCACAAAGCCCTGTTGGAGGCCTGTAGATAGATGTGCACTCCTGGGGGTCAATACCAGCCAACAAGACTCAAGCACATTTCTAACAACCAAGTACCTGCATCTTAATAAGGGCTAACTGGAATTGCCAGTAGCCCCGTTCAGCAGGCGGAGAGTCAAGCACTTACTGTATTTATAGGCTTCACAACCTTCAGAACAAGGATCAAAGCAGCTAAGGAAACACAGCTGTGTGTAGTGCATTGTACTTACTAGAGCAAGTCAGCAGAGAGAATTTGAGCTGGCAATTTTAGGCCTATACATCAGCGATTAGTTCACTGATCAATGAGCTTTTTAATGTGCAGAAAGACAGCAGCTGTTTATAAAACAAATGAACTTGTCCCTGCAGTCAGAAGCCTATAAGATCTTTCAACTTTTGCAGTGATAAAAAAATTATTTCTGGTCTTAATCTAAATCAATCATTACAGTGGACTCGTGGCAAATTTTGGAGTTTCTCTTACCTTCTTAGCTGGCTTTGTGTTCCAGGAAATCAGTGCCAGAATGAAACAGGAATAGATGTATAAATCTTATAGCAGTGAGAAACAGCCTGGTCTTCTGAGATGTGTTTTGGGCTTTCAAAAAGCAACTTCACACTCTCTTTATAAAAGCATCAGCCAGACCCAGGAACTACTACTCAAGTCACAAACGTCACCAATCGCTTATTCACACAAACAAAAAAAAAACCAAAAGAATTATAAAGCTGCTAGGGACTCAAAAACACCGGCTTTGCTTTAAATGTGTGACAGTTAAAATATCTCTTTCAAAAATGTTACGAAAATTATGCATTAAAATCAGATTCCTGTGAAGTAAATAACACTGAGCCCATTAATTTCAGTAAACCAGGACCTCTGCAATGCTTTCACAAATCAAGCATGGAAGGAGAGAGGGCAGTTTTGAGGGAATTTCCCATATAAGAAAGATGAAAGGTTAAAGAATCATTAGCATGAAGGAAGATCTGTCAGGATTGCTCATCTAACCGGGTATTGCCACTCCATAACAAACATAGACTTAAAATAATGCAATGAAAATGCTTTTTCCTTCAAGGATCACAGTTGCATTTGGTCAGGAGACCATTCCGAAAGGCGAGTCCCACACTGAACTACTAACCATGTGGAACAAAACGGGTGTTTTCTCTGCCATGGGCTGCTTTCCAGTAACTGAGAGCTGAGGCTGATATCTCTCCAGCTGCTCTTGGAAGCTTTTTCTCCTGTGTTTCTCTTTCATCTGTACTTCCTTTTGGGATAGCTCTCTTTCTTCTCTCCTGAAAAATATACAGATTCTTCTTGGCTTTAATTTCTACTTAAGAGAAGAAGGCTAAAATAGATTTAGAAATCTAAATCTTGGGGCCACAAAAACTTATACAATTGGGCAAAGCGATGTCTCTGTGAAATAACAAAGAAAATAAGGAGCAAACTCAGATCTCTGACAACTGGTGACAACCACTTGTCTGGGGACTGGAACATGCCATTAAGACAGCGGAATCAGCAGAGGTTTGTTTTTCATGTTTCACTCTGCTTTTCCATACCACAGTTCTCAGTGAATCTGTAACTCCCTCCCTTTTGCATTTGCTATAATACAGTGACAAGCTTTCCCTGAACCAAGACTTTCCATCTTAGTATATTTTGATGTTTGCTGTAAGATTTTATTTGCCATCTCCGTGGGGGAAAAAAAAAAAAAAAAAAAAAAAAAAAAGTTTGGTTTCTTGAGAAATCTTTATCCAAGCTCCAGGTGCCCCAACAGTTAGACTGGCCAGAAAGAGAACTGAAATTCACCAAAACCACTGTGAGCTCTTGCTCTCTGCAATAATAATAACGAACAACTCAGATTGCTGTCAAGTGATGGTCTGTCATCTATATGGCAGGTAAACAAATTGGAGCTTTACTGAACTGATGGAAGTGACGAGCTTGAATGTCAGGAGTTCCTTGGAGAAATAACCTGTAGCCAACCATCTGCCATTTAAACCAAGTTCATTTTAGTTGAAGTGTCCCATAGCCTGGGTATAGACAGCTATTTAACACTGATAAAGCATTTTTATCTGAAGCAGGTACATTCTAATTCTTTTAAGGGCTCATATGTCAAAGTCAACATGTTAAATTTCACCCTGACAATAGCACACAACAATATAACCTTTGAAAAGTCAGTATAACGGAGCACTCTAACATAGTCGGGCAGAGGCACAAGGTAGCTGCCTGACTTCATCTTAGAATTAGACCTTTTACAAGATGCATTACACAAAACTAAGCTCAACTAGGCAGAGGTCCCAACACTAGAGTAAGCTCTCTGATTTCTTTGGTTGATAACAAGGAAATTTCTCCTTTTTTAGCTTTCCAAGATATTTCTGTGCTACGTCAGCTCCTCATGGGTATTCTTTCTCAAAATCAAAGCAATCATACCTTCAAACTCTTGCAATTTTCATGAAGCCAGACAAAGAATCAGAATTGTTAATTGCTTTTTTTTTTTTTTTGGAAGAAAAAAAAATTGAGAGTTCAGACATGATACGTCTTTCAACATAAAGGCTTTTTACGCTGAGAAAGGGAATAAACCATTTTCACATTCCCTAGGAAGAGGACAAGAAGTAATAAGCTTAAATTGGAGGTGGAAAAATTTAAATCAGACTTAAAGTAAAGCTTTACAATTGTAAGGATAATTAAGCAATGGAATATACTGCCTAGGGAGCCAAGGAATCCTCATGATCGAAGATTTCAGGACCACGTTATATAAATATCTGCCAGGAAAGAATTAGATTACAGCTTAATCTCTCCCCATAGAGGGAGAAGGAGTGATCTCCTAAGTCCCTTCCAGCCTTACTTTCCTATGACGCTATACTTATTAGATCTCAATATTTTTCTTCATAAAGGAGATTAATACCATTATCCCCCTTTTACATAGAATCAAAAGTAAGGAAAATGCCTCAAATTGTGATGTTAGTGGTACCATAGCAAAGTATAACCAATCCCAGGCGAGTTCTCTCATCTACCAAGTCAGGCTGCCTCTAAAATCATCAAACAATAGCTGCTATGTTAGTCTGTCTGTCTAGGTAATGCAAGATACATCTTTGCTCCCTAAGTTAAAGACAAGATAATAAATAAAAGTTCTTTAATCTTAAACAAATAGATAAACTGCAATCAAAACTACTGATGACTTTTCTGGCATGATACCTTAGCAATTCTGCTGCAGTTAGAGGAGATTCTGAAGCATTTCCTGGATGTTGAACCACCTCAGTCTCAGTTTTGTGTTCCCTTTCTGTATTAGCTTCACTGACCCCATGGTTTGACAACAGGAGATTTCCATTCTCTGTCTCCAAACTCATGAAATCCCTGGAAATCACCTTGCTAGTCTCTTGTCTCACTTTAAAATATCGTTTTCGTCTGACTTTCAAGGCACCTGTCTCTTCCAAACCTTCTGGATCTTGCTTTGTGCCTTCAGGTCTTTGAGTTGGGGTAGAAGTTTTACAAAGATGCCTGGAGGCTTCTTTACGGGCTGCATGGAGTTGTTGCAGCAGCAGGCTTTTCCCCGAACAATTCTTTCTGCAAAGAAAATGCAAAAAACGGTTTAATCAAGATGGAATATTACAGGGAATAAATTCACACATTGAGGAACCTTTTGAGTGACAGCTCAAAGCAGGCACTAGGCATTTATGTGGGTAGTGGTCATAGACAAGAGCAGCACTGGCACACAGGCAGCAAAATACAGCACTACAGATACAGAATGTGAAATGGATCTTCCTGGCTATTTACTCACCTCCTCTTCTGGATTTCAGGTAGCAGGATTTTAAAAGAAGTATTTGAGGAACCCTGGCTAAATGTAACGTTTACATGGCAATCAGCCCACAGACTTTCTTCCCCTTTCCACACAGCAGTTGGGCTCAAATACATATAGAGGGAAAACATCTTCCAGGAATCTTAGAATTTCTTTGACCCTTGTGTCTTCCATGTTAATGGGACAGTGCAACTGTCAGCATCCAGACCTTGTGATTGTACTCTGCTGTGAAATGTCCCATCCACAGAAGATTGAGCAGGATATGGTTATTGTTTTGCTGTCCTGTACAGTAAGGATAAGACTCCCAAATTATTTGATATAGTAAAACTCACATTAATCTGCAACTCATTGGGGGGTTATAACCAAAGAATACACCTTGTTTTAGTGACAGTTGGGAAGTACATAGATTGGGTGGCAGCCTGATTGAGATGAATGTTGATGCTGTGTTAGGGAATGTATGTGGAGTGTACCTATCTAAATCAGGAACCTTGTAGGAATGGGAACCCCTGCGTCTTGGAACCCCATAGGAACACCTAGGAAACACCCGCTTTCATAAGCAGACTTTTGGAGATTTCTGAAGTCTCTCCCTTCGACACCTGACACGTAGGTATGTTATGCTATAGAAGACATAGCTCAGTTTAAGAATCAAATAAGCATTTATCCCAAGTAAACGAGGTAAGAATCTTGCCCTGCTCCAATGATGAAGCTTCCTTATTTGGGAACAGAATAGGATATTATTTGCCAAGCATATGATTTGAGTATTTATTTTAGCAACATTAAAACTAATGAAAATTCTATCAGCTAAGCTCTGCTTTTCATCCCTGCAGATTTACATTGACGCAACTCCTGGATGTGCATCAGTGCCTATGAGTTTCCCAAGCAGCTTCATATTCCTCCTTTTTGCTGGCTATGGATTAGGTGTTCTCAACTGCTCAATTACACTGTTTGGGCTCTCTTCCTTGGCAAGTCATTTATTCTTTCTAACTACTGAAAAAGACTAACTGGCTGGTGCAACAATAAAGAAATGATCTGCTTGTCCTCTGTATTGTTGTGTGTTGACATGCATCAAATATCTAAAGATAATCCAGAGTACAAAGCAGTGAAGATGTTTTAAAATTGACATACGTGCTTGAAATTAAACAAATGCCTAACAATCAGTGTGTATGAATCAAACTCTATGCTTAGTAACAGGAAAAAGCTGGCATCTCTGCATATTGAAGAATTCACAGTTCAGGATTCCATGGCTATATATATATATATGTATCTACACAATTAAGGAGAACTGTGAGCTTTCCCACCCACGCAATGTATTCAATAACCTCTTTAAATCAACATCCATTTCTAGATCTGTTTTATTATTTCTAAAAATAAAAGGGTTGTCTGAGTCAACTCCCTCTAACATTTTCGAAGTTTGGTTCTGAGTCACTAAAGAAAAAAGAAAAAACACACAAAAAAAAACCACAGTCTTCTCATGTCACTCAAATATTTCAGTGGAAAAAGAGACTCAGGTTCCCAACTACCCATGTCTACTCTGCATGTGTCTTTTGAGTAGTTCCCCTGCAGCTGTGAAGCACAGTGCTGCACTGCCTCAAGCATCAACAGCATCAACTTCAGTACCTTTATCATGCAACAGAAAGCGCAGAGCAATATCCTGAGGCCTGATGGAAACACTTTGTATTTATTATTAGGCTGGGCACTTCTGCTGTGAAGAGCACAAATGGAGGTTTTTACTATGTGAGCTTTCACTCTTACTGCCTGGGAAATGACTTTAATTTTAAGAAAAAGTGAACACTTATGTCATTTGAACTGGAGTCCTCGTAAAGAATCTTACATTATCCTTTTTGCTTGGTCCGTAGATGTCACAGTTTCTTCTTCTTCTTCAGTGGAGCTGTCACTTTCACTATGAAACAAACGAGACACCAGAGTATTAGTTAACTCTGTTCAAACTGGATTTTGGCTTACTAGCTATTTATAGAAGGCAAATCTGAAAACACTAGGAAAAAGAAGGGAGATATACTTTTGAGGAAGATTTCTGGGTGTTATGGATGGTTCGTCATAATATCATTCCAGCAAAATATATTCAATACCTCTGAAACACCATATGTCAGCTAAGGGCATTCAAAGCACCTTACTGTTTATTATCTACACGTATTTTTTTCTGATTTTTTTTCAAAATTGCTTTCCATAAAATGTGAATATCCAGAGAAGAGGGCAAACTGCTACTTCAGACCCCATTAGCTCTAGGAGAAAGAATGTTTGACAGAGTCTGTAACAGACTTCAAGAAGAACCTGGTCTCCCATACACGACAATGGGGCCCTCTTTTCACACAGGATACTGGGGAGCCAGCAACACCAGTTGTTTCCCAAGAATGTAATCAAGAACTTCCATATTTATACAGTGCTATCAGAATGTTAGCCCAACTCCAGTAGGCAACTCCAAGCACTGGTTTCAGACATCACTTAATTCTTCAGAGATGGAAAACTTGCTTAAAGTTATTTCCCTGGATGACTTGCATGCCCTTTCCATGCTGCCTGCACCTCTGCTTGTTGTGATAGAGGTTATATTTCCTTGAGATTGCTTCAATGTTCAGCTAGGGGTTATCCCTTTCTACTAAGGTCAAAGAGAGGTGGAAAAGTGGAGAAAACTTTAAAGGTTATATTTCACCATAAGCATGAGACACAAAGAGAAGGTTACCTACTTTTCATTAGCAGTAAAGACAAAATTTACCTTTGTCTCTCAGCAGGGAATGATACTGACTTCTGTGGTTCGGCATCTCTTAAATCCATGTAAACTGTTGGAGGCTCTGATAGGTGCTGTAATTTCATCACGTTCATCCTTACAGAATTTGGTGAAGACGACAGGAAGGCAACATCCCTAAGTACAGAAAACACCATTTCAGCATGTCCTCCTCCTTAACCAAACACAAGGTTCAGCAGGACACAGGTTACAATGAGAATTAGATTGAGAAAAAAAAAAAAATTGTCTTTGGCTAAGGCATAGATTCAAACTCAGCTTCTGCCTACTGACCACAAGCTTTCAGAGTTGAATTTAAAGATTCAGTTTCCCTCTGGGCAAGCCCCTCATCATGCCTCCTGCAACTCATTTTTTGTTCTTAAAAAATGACAAGCAAAACATACTGTAAAACATTGTCATACATACTGTAAAACAAATGAAAGGAGAAGGTACGGTACCAAATGGTATACAAGCTTTGAAAGAGTCATGAGTCTGAGTAAAATAGATCCCTTTATCCTCTCTGCTTCCTTTGGCAATTTTATCTTATCCTTTGGAGAATACACAGTGCAAATATCTTCCTAACTTCATCTGCTCTGCCTGAAAGGTCACCTTCCATCTTTCACTTTACTGGCTTCTTTTACTATTGTTTCCTCCATTCTGCCATCAATGTTGTTGCCTCTGAACTGTCTGGAAATCCACTTCCTTCACCCAGAGCCCTCCTCAAGATGATTGTGGCACCTATAGAAAATTTCTTCATATGTTTTGGCTAAAACAAGGGACCAATAAGGGAAATTGTAAACCTTAAACACACTCTAAATGACAAAAACACAACCACTTTTCATCCTTATCATTTATCTGCTGAGCATTGTTCTTCAGCTCTTTGTGTTTGTGCTTTTAGGCTGTAAGCTCTCTGGATGTACAGCGAATTGCCAGAACACAGAGAATGCAACACCTAACACACGTCCTAGACCAAGCTGTAGTATATGATGGAGAATAATTATCAAATATACAACATGAACAACTGACCCTTTTTTTCCTCCTCTAATATAACTGTAGCACATTCTAACTAACATTCTAACTAACAAAGTTTTGGCTATAGAGACAAGGCTCTATCAGACACCATGACTTTTCAGGCATTCCTTTTTCTACTAATGATGACCCCACAAATGTGACAATCAGAGAAGAGGACCTACTTCTTATTCTGTTGCTGTTCTTGAGAGGAGAGCTTGGCTGGCGGCCACTTGCAGCATGGAGATGATGTCTTGGATTGCCTGGCACACAGCTCTTCTAGCTTTTTCATGAGCTCATTTTCAGACCTAGACCTCAAGGTCTCTAAGAAAGAACAAAGCAAAAAGATCAGCCATGCTCTTTTTGCAAAGGGATCACCCTATGTACCCCTTTCAGTGTTTTCACATTGTCTCTTTTCTCTATAGCTTGTCAGATGAAGGGGGATAAAAAGATAGTATTGTCATTTGGCTCTAACTAAGCTCAACCTCATACCTTCATCTGTCTTGTCCCTGATTCACTCTCAGACCACAATGGACCACAAAGCACTGGCTCAAACTAAAAAATCATAATAAATTCTTAAGATGCTTTAAAAGGGCAATCAAAACACAACTATGATCTCAACATTCAAGAAGATGCTGCAGGGAATGACTTAATTAAAAATGAAGCTTATTTTCAAACATTTTCAGCAAAGGTAGTATTAGTTTTGCAGTGTTACCATGATGTGCTGAAGAGAAGGCAACTTTCTCTAAGCAGGTGCAATCACCCTTCTGCTGCTCCAGCTCCTCAAGAATCTTGTCTAGATCCCATTTCTCAATATCCTGAAAGATAATGATTAAACAGTGATGGAAAATCCATGCCCAAAAGGCTGTTACAATGTAGAAATCCCATTCAGACACAGTCTATGTGGTAACTCCATCAGATTCTCTGCCACACATAAGTGCCCGGATAACATCTGGAATTTTATCCTCCTTATCTTCAGTACTATGCTGCCCTCACTTGCCAGTAAACGAACCAGTGCTCCAGCATGGAAACAGCAGATTTGCCATGAGCCTACACAGCTGAGCATGACTTAAAAAGTGGTGTTTATTGTTTGAACATTGCCTACCTCCCCTTACTGTCATGGCTCTGCGCATGTGGCACAGGCAAGTGTGTCAATTTCTAACAAAACATGATGAAGGGTCTAACTACGTTAGACCTATGTGTAACAACCAGTCTATCTGTGAGGACCCAAAAGACCACATGCATTTAAAACATCAATTGGTTTTCCCTCATGAATGTCATTTTTCATTACAGATATCCACTGGAAGTTGGTTGTCAGTTATGACATAATTATGTCAGAACTGCAACAAAACCATACCTTGCATGCAGCCACATCAAGCCTTCTAGAAAAGCAGCACTAGTCTCAAAAACAAATACAATTTCACCTTGTAAAAATCTTCATCATTTATCATTTGCATCTGAGACCTGATTTTCACTCTTTCCAGACCAATAAATCTCCATAGGTAGCTGAACCATGATTAGGTCTACTCTAACATTGCAGTCTGCAGCTGGAGAAAGACAAAGCCTAATGATAGTCACAAGCTGAAGTCTCTTACCCTGACATGAAACTAATCTTGATTCAGCAATATCATTTAGATGCATTGGATTGGAAAGAGTGACAAATGATGAACAACTGAGTGCACTACCATGAGAACCAAATCACAGCTCAGTACAGGTGCTGTTTTCATAAAAGGCAGCATTTAGCTAACAGCTTGAAGTGAAGCACAACATACAAGTTTGTTCTAATTATAATGCAATTAATACTTAGCTTATTTTTAAAACTGTGCTTACTCTTTTAATACAAATAATTATAATAATAATAAATCTGTCAG
>JAVCKT010008220.1:0-24707 GCA_032273925.1 Rhynchotus rufescens
TTCCCGTCCTCTCATCTGCTAAGTCTGGCAAATTGCTTTATTTCTTTCCCCCATTTCTCAAACATAAAATCTATGTAAATTACATTCTTTGTACCAGATTGTCTACTCACTTCTTCAACAAATACCTTGAAAAAAGTGAGATTCGAGGGGACTCTGAATTCAACTTCAGCCTCCAAGAACAGAGATGTACAGGAGGGACCCAACAAAGACCGGAACTTACCACCTGCTATAGCATCACAGAAATCAAGAAGAAAGATCGCTAAATTTTGTGGAACACCTGAGTTATAAAATCTTACCTCCCTCAAAATCCACAGAGATTTTCATGGAGTTTACTCACAGAGATGGAGAAATGATTAAACGAAGCAGGCTGACTCAATGTTTTCTAGCTACATGAATTCTGTGCTAATGCATTCCTATCCACAGCAGTAGTAGAAAAAGATAAGCAAAGCCTTTGTTAATGAAGAAGCTAATGTATCCAGGCAAGATCCCTGTAGCATCCCAGGATTTTAAAGCAGGTGTAAAGGCTTTCCTATGAAATTCTGCATGCTCCTGCCACAATTTGTATGCCCCAGTAAATGCCAAATCATTCAGGAATAAGACATTATTTTGTTTCTGTGGTGCTATTACCCTGTAAGGGTGTGCATTCTCCTGAACCTGGGTGATGCTTAAGAGCAGCTTAGGGCACTCCAGGTGTTCAAGTTGTCCTAAAGATCCTATGTAGGGTATAAACAGGGGAAATACCCACTGAAGAAACCCTTATACAGTAGCTTCTGGGGAATGCTTCTCATGGTGGATGCTTTGTGTTGAAAAAGATTATTTTCATTCTCAGAATCAATCTTACTTATTAAGAATGTTTTCTCTGCTTTGGTACAGAATTACAACATAGGGAATTAAAGACAGCATTATTCCTAAGGCAGGTGTCCACTCAATTTTATGACTACCACTCAAATTCAAATACTTAATCCAGATTAATTCCCCTGTGAAGATGAGCCCTAGGTTTATATTACAGCCCTCTTGCGGAAAGGGATCTGTCTTGGATGCTCAGCATGCTGAAGCAAAGCAGATGATTGCCATGGTGACAGCTAGTAGCAAAGAGGAAGGGAAGCTGACTAAGCGCTGGCTCTCGTCCCTTGTGATGTAGAGTAAGGTGATCTGGATTAAAGTGCAATTGTTCCTGCACTGGATAAACAGGAACTCACATAATGCTTTACCTCCTTCTGTCTCGCTCCTCCTGGCAATGCATGGTAGCAAAATTGTGATGCAGCTCCTTCTAGTTGACTCCAGAGTATTGAGAGCAATACTTTTATGAACACAAAATCTGTCAACTGCTTTTCAAAAGCCCATGACGGTGTAGTGAAAGCAATCAATACATAATTATTACAGGGTGCTAAAAGCACTTTGTGGCTTAGTGGAGCATCATTTAAGAAGAAAGAATAAATGAGATTTCACTCATTTCTTTATCATAAGCAACAGATCTATAACCCACAGCCTCCTGTTCTGTATATTTGGAAATAAAAGAGTATCTTCTTATGGTAGATAAGAACTAAACACAAGTAGAACCAAACATAAACAATTCATACTCTAACTTGAATCTGCCTGAGGAGGAGTAAAGGAAAGGAGAGTTATTTTGGTGCCACATGAAAGATTTGTTAGAGGGTGTATTTTTTTCCTGGAATTAACAGCTGTCTTTTGTTTTGAAGAAAATAATGTCATAAGACACTGAGCACTTTCAGCTCTTAAGGGCACTCGGCGTTGCCAAGGAGAAAGCCTAAACTTTGCATAACAGCAAAACACAGAGCAGTTCTAATTTTGCAAGTATGTAGTGTTTTCATTGTAGCTTAAAACTCCAAAAGGAAGCCTAGTGCCACTTCCAGCACAAATCACTTGTTTGTGAGACTTTTTGGCAACAAGCAAGAGTCCAAGGAGAAACATTTAGGTACTTTTCAACTAGCAAGCATGCATTTCCTTTTCTGAAGCAGCAATAATCATTGTTGAAATACATCTTTAAAAACAGGAAGTTTTATCATTATAATTTTCTAGCAACCTCGCCCTTTCTTGTGAACTCAACCCTGGCTGCAAATCATCTGCTTTGATTCAAACCCAACTATTCTAAGATTGAAACATAGGTATTTCCTATTTTGCTTCAAAGCACATATGACAGACTTAGAAACCCTTCTCAGGGTGATTTATGCAGCCCTGAGCAGGAATCCAGCTAATAAGGGTTTTACATGGGAGACCTGTGTGTTTGTATCATGCATTTGCTCATGTTTTATTTCTGTGGAATTGAGGGGATGCAGTGAGATCTCCTGCGCTAGGGAAATACTGTCTGAGAGGAAAGCAGCTGGAAAGGGCTGAGAGCAAATCTGCAGGAGCTACTGTGCAGAGGACTTTTCTAGATGTACAAGGAACAAGTAGATGCCTCTCCTGGCAAGATTTAGCAGAAAGGCCTATCCACAAAAAAGCATGCAGCCTCAGCACTGCAGTAGTGTAAATATTTAATCCCATCATGGAAAGCTCCTTGATGGTGCAGGAAGAGCCAGACTACAGCAGTGCTGTCCTGAGGCACAGTGTCCTGAGGGCTCCATCGAAGCCCTCAGGCTCGCTTCACACTTCTGCAGAAGAAATGTCCCCTGAGCTCCCAGCAAGGCTGATAAGATACACGCTGATAAGAACCCTCTCTGCTCCCTGTTTGCCGAGCTCTGAGGCAAAACCGGGCCAGGGCCCAAGGTGTCATCACCTTCATTTCAAGCCTTTGGCTCTCCCTGCCTATGAAGAGATCCCAGGGCAGTGATAGCAGAGGAAGGGACATGGTATCATACTAAAATCCCTGCCAAGACTGCTTTTTTTCCTAGAGACAGGTAAATAGGAGCTCATCCAGAACTGAAGACTCCACATTTCATTGTATCCATTTAGGTAAACCATAAAGTTCTTGTTCATCGTGTTTTCATTTATTTTCCCATCAGGTTTTCATATCTCTTAGCATAGAGGAAATCTGGAGGGGGCCTGTATTGTCTGTGAGGGAAAAAAAATAAAAAGGTTATTTACCCCTCTTTATAGTGTGTTGTGCCTTTATGGCATGACTGCTCCACACATACCAAAGATTTTTTCATCAACTGGGTTCCAGAGCCAGAAGACAGGACTGAGCTGGAAGTAATTGAGCTATCTTGGTAAAAACAGGCATTAAAATCGGAGCTAGTTTCTGAAGCAGCTGATAAAACATCTCCAAGCAGCTCTACTCACTGCTGCTGCTGTGTATCTGGTTACTCTCTATTGCTTAGTTCGTCCTTCTGCTTTCTCCTCCCACAGTGCCTGGGAGACTTCCCCCAGCTGCTGGGCCCAAGGTTGTGCTCGGCCACGAGGCCTCTGCATTTCATTAGTATTCCTATGGAAATCCCCTGGGGCATCTCCGGCAAAAGGGCACATGCGTGCAAAGCAGCCAGGCTGCCCCTGGCCTTGCCAAGGCTCTCTGTGGGGCAGAGTGAACGTCCCCAGGCCAGTGCTGCCCCAATCTGGTGCAGGTATGATCCCAAACACTGGGGGAACTGCTGAGGAAGTGGTGAGGCCTGCCTACAAATAGAGGTTGTGTCCTGGCAGTGACCTCGGTAGTCAGCAACTGCAGAGGACTTGTGGTTTAAAGCAGCATTTCCAGTGTGTTTTACTCCCTGAGATTTGTTTTGCTTTGGACACACCAATATTACATGAGAAAAGCTGAGAGAGGGATATCACATTTGCAAATACAACACTGCTTCCATCTGAGGAGCGTTTTGCAAATCCTCTGCAAATAGGAGAAGAGAAGCTCACCAAGGAAAATGCACTGGGCTTTACACACAGACTGCCTACATGATGATGCCCATTTGACTGACAGGAACCTACTCTCTTGAGATTTTTTCAGCTTACTATCACTGGCAAGTCTTGAACACATCTAGATCAGCCCCCAAGAAGAAGGGTATAGCTGTATGAAGCAGTGTATTCAAATGGAAGAGGAAGGAAAGGGCTGTATAGACTGGGAAAGACATGTGCTCAAGAACAGGAAAGTTGATCTGGTAGTCCAAAATCTTTTCTGTGATTATTTTCCCAGTCCCTTACCTCTCCACACCTTTATTATGTGATTATCACAAGATAAGTCTAATGAGTTCACTGATTACTGAGTAGTGTGCACATTTGTACTGAAGCCTCTGGGGCTTGAGCACTCTGCTGCCTACCATATCCTGAGGCAACCATGAAGAACCAGAATAGCTGAAACAGCTGACGCTGTTTGCAACAGACCAGTCACAGGAGACCAGGATACATCTTGTTTGATGGTGATTTTATCATAAGATAAAGGCTGTTTATCATAAGATTAATGGGTGCTGTGCCCTGCAACCTCACCTGTGGTTTCTATGCATTGCTCCAAGCAAAGTGCTAGCAGACAGCTTTTCCTGACCCTCGATAACTAGAAGCTGAGCAGAAGATGACAGACAGCAATGGACATGGGAGATTTAAGAACAAATGAGGGAACACTGATCAGCACAACATGCAGTGGTATCACTTCCTTCTTGCAGTTCAGATTTTTGTAGGCAACACAGCAAATGACATTTTTAAGAGTGCTTTGAAAGGGCTGCAAAGTAGGCTTTCACTAGAGACCAGTGGGCTCTGTAGTGATTTCATTTGGATTTTAAGAGGCAGCATGGGGGTGTGATGAGCCCAGGATAGAGCAGATGAAAATTTGGTAGCAAAGGTGTGCAGCTCTTGCTTGAAGTAGTCACATCAGGATGCAAGTGATGGACATGGCCAAAGTGTTGTGTCAGGAAAAAGGCAGCCCATGCTAAAGTCTGATGCTGGAGAAGACAGAAGCAGCTGAGAGTCTAAAGCTGAAGGGCAGGGCAGTTGATGACAGTCTGGGAGAGAGAGATAAACAGCCTCTCTTTTCTCCACAACCTTTGAGTATGCAATGATGTTTAAGATCTAAAATAGTTTATACTGACTGTAGCTATTGCTATATTGCTTATCCTGGTTGTTTGCAACATAACCCCTGCTCACGTTCTAGCCATCACTCAGCTCTTAGCAATTATGATTTTGCATAAGGAACAGGGTGACTTTCCTTCCCACCCACACACACTTTCTTATTTATTGCTGTGGCAGCTTGTCAGGCTTTTTGTGCACAATAGGGATTCTTAAATCCTTGGGCACTGAATTTCTTGCTCTGAAATCTTCCAAGCTGTTCTACACAATATTATTGTGTCCTTCTAGCCCACAAAGCATTTAGGCAAATTGTCTGTAATGATAGCTTTATTGTAGCTAGGACAGATTTTTTTTTTTTTTCATGTAGTGCAAATCATATGTACAGCAAAGATTTCCATTTCCTCATGTGCTAGGGATGCACACGTGCAAGCCCTGGCTTTGTACATCAGATCCTGTACATGTGTTGGTCAGGCACTTGCTAAATTACAAATATGTCAGAGTCTCAGTCCTTGCAAACTGTCCTGCTCCTGATTTGTTTTGTTTTGTTTTCATAGAATCATAGAATCATTATGGTTGGAAAAGACCTTGGATATCATTGAATCTAAACATAAAAATCATTTTGTTTTGTTTTTATGAAGGATACAAGTAAACACTGTTCTAAACCTTATAGCTTATTTTTCAGAGACTAGGTGCTTCACAAGCTTCGGTTCAGTAAACCTGAGAGGGGTGTGATTCTTTCTTACACTAACATAGTAGCTAGCGTATAGACTAGACTAGATTATGTTAAAACACAGTCACGGTGTTTAAGGCATGTTAGTGAGTTATATAAGAAAGGGAAATAAGTATGAAAGAGTTAAAAGAGATATCCTTTAAATTTTATTGGTATAGCTTTCTGCACAAGCCTAGAAATATGTTCCATGCTCTTTAACAAAATTTAATAGTAGCTGATATTATAAGAAGACCCGAAACAAAATAAAACTTACAAAATCTGCCTGTAACAGAGCATCACAGCCCCCATAGAGTCAAGAAGAGAAGCTATTCTTTATGAGGTTACTGGTTTTGAAAGAGATATCGTTTTTCGTCCTGGCTAAGGTGATCACCTTAAAGTGCCACTGCTGAAAATCGTTGTCTCCTTATATTCTCCCCCATGGCCCACAAAGGATGTCTTCCTTCCTCAAGAAGCAGAACGGGCAGAAAACTGATCCTACCAAAGGAATGGATTACTTTAGAGTCAGAGAAGTGCCAGAGTGGGCACAAGGGCAGGATGAAAGGCAGGGCAGAGGAACATTGATACTCTATTGAGGTTCATCTAGCTGTAATGTGGATTCACATCCTGGGGTCTTGCACACAACTGTCTCTTCATTTGCTCCTGAGTGTACAATCCATTGGATGATCAACTCTATATTAAAGAAAAGTTTTTTAAACTTCTTACATCCACCAGCTTTTGACAAAATGAGCATGCACCAGTTAGACAAACTGGTCTATGCATATCTCCTCAGCACACCAACTAAGCTTTTTTATTTTTGATTAAAAATAACCATAACATATAAGCAATTAAGATGTCTACTTTTTTTCCCATTAATCCTCATAATAAATCAAAATAGACTGAAGAAAATGTTCATCTTAGGATTTTGCCCGATTACATTTTGTTTTAATGCTGTCTATGTTTGTTAGTATTTCATACCTGCTCTTAATTTCCTGATTTTCTTTTTGTCTGCTTGTTTATTTGTTTTAATTTATATGAGAGGATGAAGGGAAGTTAGCATTAGACTGTGTTTAAATAGTCTTGGTCATCCTGGAAAGTTTCCAGCTTGCTGGATAGGAAGGAAATTGAAGGCTTAGTGACATCAGGCTATGTGCTACTTACACTGACACGTGACCTGTCAATGTACAGCAACAGGTGAAAGAAACACTTCTGAGTTCCTCTCCTTAAAAAGGAGCAGTTTCCTATTGTGAGAGATGACACAAGTCCACATTGTTTCTTTCAGAATGCTTTTAGTTTCATGTTACCAAGAGATGAAATGCGACCTAAAAAGATTCACTTTTAAGTACTGAGGAAACAGCCAAGTTGCAGGCTATTGGCATCTTTTCTTAAGCTAAAAATTGCTTTTTTTTTAATCATCACTCCAAACAGTTTTTAGCATCCAGATTTGCTCTAGGTGGTTTCCCCAGACAATTACGTAAAGAAAGCAGCCTTGTACTATTCATTTGTCTTTATCTTGCTTCATGCTGTGCTTGGTGGCACAGCATTGTTCATTGCTTTCCCATATTTTTACATGAGAAATGAGAGATCACCAAATTCTTTGCTGGGCAGTGCATCCCTGCATTTGTGTGTGTGTGTACAGATTAAAACTCTGGCATAGAGCAGTGTTAGCTTTGGACCTAGCAACTAGATTTAGCTTTGTATAATTTGGGTTGCTCCATTTCTCCAGGTAGAGCACGGCTGAAAATCTTGGATACTTGTGCCCAAAATGGCCTTTTCTGTAACATAGCAACCACAAAAACCTTCAGGGAATAGGCTCATCTACCAGGTCTATTGTGTTGGCTGAGCTTACAATATCTCTAAATGCAAGAAGGATGAGGATCCCTGTTAAGAATAGTAGGACTTCAAGAGGAGGAGAGAGAAAGAGACCACTGAACCAAAAGAAGAAGAGAAAACAAGTAGAGGAATGTTATGAGAGGAAAGGAGAAGCTAACAGGGGAAGACAGAAAAATAAGCAAGACACAGTAGTTTGTGGAAGCCATGGAAGGAGAAATGCAAGTGAAAAGGGTGATATTGAAGAGCATCACCACACACCAGTGAGCAGCCCTGGGGGCAGCATTGCTCTCATGTACTACTTGGACCTCTGTGTGACCTCCAGCACCAACCTGGTGGCGTCTTCTCCATTTGCTTCCTGGGGACATGTCTGCACTGAGTGGATACCAAACGCACCCAGGGTCCAGGTAGCTTCTCCTTAGTTAGACAGAGCAGTAATAGATTAGACCCTGGGACAGGAAGTTAGTGGAAAATATGTTGGGAAGTCTTTTCTGGCCCAGGAAAACAGACAGGAGTTAAAACACACATAATTGTGAAAGTAAAAGTGTTTCCATCGCTGCTGATGTTCATATCGTTTTTTATCCAGTTTTATGCTGAAGTAGCTTAATGCAGAGTTGCTGGAGTTGGCTGTCCTTAAAAAAATATAGTACTTACCCACTGTCATTAGCATCCAGTAAACAACTTATGGGGAAGATAATGTTTATGAGGCCATGTTCATTTATTATTTTAATTCTGTTACTTCAGCATTTTTAGTGGCTGTGTCAAAGAAAAGTCAGTTGCTTGAACCACGCTGCAATTGATCGAAAAGCTGACCTAGCCCTACCAAAACCCTGAAGACTCATTCCCCTATCCTCCTCTACTCATTCACTTGTCAAGAAAAGGTCCCCTTGGTTTGCCAGATTTACAACTTGGAACTTTCCCCCTGCACTGTGTAATTGCTCTCTCTTCTGCAGCTTAAGCAACATGTTGTAATAATCAGCCATTCTCATGGCAGCGGGAATTTTAGTGTGTTCAGTGCTGTTTAATGAAGTATTGGTTAAGTTATGCCGTCATTTGCATGAGTGGGAATCCAAAGGAATAATTAGTCCAGTTTTCTCAGGATTTGGTAAATTCTGGGCTATTTGGGCTCTTTTTTTAAAAATTTCTATGTTAGTTTTGCACTGCCTACCATACCACTTGGACAGCCAAACACATAGCAGAACTTCCTTTTGAAAATGTTGCGGATTTGTACTCTTCTACCATAACTATTTGCAGCCTTCTAAACCACTGCTTTGCTTCTTGAACAACAAGAAAAAAAAAGATCCTGTAGCAAAAATAGGAAATTCATAGGCAGGTTGCTGATGTTGTAGAATAAAATTAATATATTCATTAATTAATCATTCAGTCAGTTTACATGCTTTCATTCTGTCTTTGCAAAAATGTTTGCAACGACACTTTAGTGTTTGGCTAATCAGTTCCATATTCTTACATTTTTTCATGGGTAGGTAACTTGATCTGTAAGTAAAGTTTCAGGGCAGGATGAGGTATCAATGGAAACACTAAGGTTTAATTCAGTAATTTGTGTAATGGTGAGAGACTTGCCAAAGTTTTAAAGAACTCTGTTACGGCTAAGTCACAGCCTTGCCTTTAATCAAGCAGTTAATTTTTTCACTGCCTGTTTCTTTGTGTTCATTGTAGGACATATTCTTAAAAATATATCAGACTAATGCCTAAATGTACTATAAAAATTTATTCCAGACTTTTATTTTTCATAGTGGCTTTTCCACACAAATTCTCAATGCTGAAGCTGGTCCCTGGTGAAAGCGATGGGGACAAGCCAGGAAATGAAATTCTGAGAATCTCAGGCTTGAACTGGAAGGCAGCCAGGGTATCCTCCAGAGCACGAGCTCAGAGAGTACGCAACGAGGCTTCTGCCTTGAATGTAGGTCATCACTCAGTTATGGAAATTCACTGCTTAGAATACCAGGCAAAGAGCTGCCATGAAGCAGCACGTTAGGGAGGCAGGGCAAAAACGTAATACTTTCTGTGTTGTAATTACAACAGTGCAGGGAGAGAGGCTCCTGTTTGTTTTAGATTTCTTTACTCTGTTTTTCCCCCCCATATTAAATGAGGCAGATGAACATCTGACATCACTATGGAGAGTCCTGAGGGCATGTTTCATTTTGAATCATACTTTAAATACAAAATTTCTTGACATAAATGAAGCATCTGTCTTTTATCTTTTTTAAACAGATTATGCTCAAGGAAAAATTTCAGGCTGAATTCTACTGTCAAAGAAAAGAGCTGTGTGTGAGCTAATCTCCTATTGTCTGAAAATCCCTGCCTACAAGCCCGCCTGCAGCAATTAATGGGAGTCTTTCCCTGCTGAAATACAGGGAAATACAATCATAAACAGACAGGAACATATATACATATCAGTGCATGTTGTGGAGATCTGACTTCTGTTTGGCTGTGAACTCTGCAAAAATCAAATGCAAATCACACTTAACATTTTCATTTAACCATGCAATTAGATATTCTAGGTACTGTGATGGAAGCACAATATTGTGTATCTAAAAGCAAGGGAGAGAAAACTAGCTTGGTTAAAATAAGAGCTGACAAACCTTTCTTTGGCTTCTATTTCACTGAGTGGTCCTACTCATCAAAAGAACATCCTCTTTCATGTCTTATTTCACCTGAAGACAGCAATGCTTATCTCCCTGCCACTTCTCCAAACACTGTTTTTGACTTGCATTGCCAGTATTAACCCTGCTATGCTAGCCATTAACCTGTATTATCATCTTGAACCCTTGATAGATCTTGATGCATGTGAGGCATGATGATGCAATGAAATGTAGCTGCTCAAAAGAGACAGCAAGAAAATTCAGTGTAGAAGACTCACATTGGTCCTTGCTATCACAGATGATGCAGCTGAGATCTTTTGTAACACTGATCTGTTCTGATAAGCCAACATCTCCTCTCATTATTGATCTTCTTCCTGCCTCCCCATCCTCCAAGTCACATATATTGTCCCTATGTTTTTATACTGGGTGGTTTTCTTAATTCCTGTATGCATGTCTCTCCATTATATTAGTTCTTACGGGGAAAACAGCTTTTCTATCCACCATCCACCAACTGTTACACCTTCCAAGAAGTCGCTTTTGGCACATAATGTGATGTGGCTGTACTACTCACACCAGCAGTGAGATTAACACTTCACTGTAGCTTTGGGCCTGAATCAGACATTGTCCAGTATCTGCCACAATAATTACTGCAAGAGAAGAGCCCTTCTGCCCACTGGCAGAAGAAGAGCTTTAAAAGCAGAGGATGTTGCTGGCAGACAAGAATAGGAGACCTTAATCTCATGCTCTCCCATTTCTAGCTTAATGTCATGATTATTTCATCTTGCTGGGAAACACTGTGGTTAGAGAGATGCATCTCACTCTGCACTGAGGCGAGAAGCTCACACAAGTGTCTCATTTAGCATCCCAAGTCTGATGCATACTTAGTGCAATGTTTACATAATAAATAATGAGTCACTATTATCCTTCTGGATGGCAGGATGATCCTTGCCCTTCCTCCGCCCCCAAATCCCGCCCAAAAGTTAACCTCCTTGTGTCCCAGGTTACTGAGCTGTGGAAGGGATATGCTATGAACTCACCAAATGCTAAGAAAGCTTGCTTAGGATTTGTGTAATCAAACATACAATGAGCTGCCAGTAGGTCTGGAATGCAAAACCCAAAATGCAAGTCTGCACCTATATAGCATAAGAATAGCTCCCTTAGCTATTAAGGTCAGGAAGTGATACTTTATTTAAATAGACACCTATAGGAGAAGGGTATGATATGCATGGTTATTGGCCTAAAATAATAAAATGCCCTAAGACCTTTAGAGAGCTGATATAACTTGAGTTCTCATAGGGTAAATTATTCATGATCGCTTCATCTGAATAATTTATATTACTTTAATTTCTATGCCTTAGAGGTGGATCTCTATTATGCAGACCTAGTCATCTAAAAGTTGCATATCTAGTCAAAGTGGCTTTCTAAGGTCACCAAACAGACAGTGGAAATATGGACAACTTGAGGACAAGCCACACCTCTTTCAGACTTTCCACATTGACTAAAGCTAGTCTCTGGTCTGTGTGCATTGGTGGGACTGCCTGTGCCTGCCGTCCCCGGCTGCACTTTAGGGCCGGGCCTGGGTACAGGCATGGCCCACAGACAGCTGGACATGGCAGCATGCAGGCAAGTGGTGGTAAGAGGCCAATGATTTGGGGAAGAGCATTAAGGAGAAAGAAAGAGCAAGATGGAGAATGAGAGGAAAGATGTGAAAATTGAAGAAATCACTGGAAGAAAAAAGACAGCAACATGAGAAGAAAGGAAGAAAAAGCTCTTCTGAAACAACAACAAAAAAGCAACATGCTGCTTGCAGATGTCACTTAAGTTGGCTGTTCAAGCAGGAAGATGGATGGATACATGACCAGGCGCAGCAATCCCCTGAAATGGGGCAGGTTTTCTTTTCCCCCTTGCTTGGCTCCACATGGCTTTCCTAGCACTCTGCCCTGCTCCCAGGCGCCGACTTAATGAATCACGGTGACAGCTGGGCAGAGTATGTCACATCCCATCACATAGCACTCACACTTCCACCCTCATGCACACTCATTCATTGCCATGGTGCGGCATTGCAGAAATACAGACAGAGCCCTGGATTTTCTAGCAGCTGCTGAAAGGAAGGTGACAGAGGGAGGGTCTTTGATGTCCCATCCATAGTCTACTGCAGAACACATCCTGGAGAGAACAGCCTCTTTAAAGGAGTTACAGGAAGGGGAAGAAAACAGCCAGTGCTCAGACATCCTGAATATGCAGATTTATATGTAGAAGCTGTTACAAATAAAAAATATTTTAAAGCAATCACATTAATCAAGGTCTTTTTATGCATTTGCTGCAATGAGACATAAATGGAGTCACGAGTGCATGCTGAACGTAAAGGTTAATCAAAGGCAGCTTCTAATTTTGGCAGCCACATCCTTCTGCTGGTCTTTTCCAGAAAACATTCACTACATTTTTTTTCTTTTTTTTTTTCTCCTTTTTTAATCTTTCTGTATATATATATCCATCTCAGATTTTCTAAAAATTAGGAATATATCATAACCATTTTAAGTGTCTGGAGAAAAAAAATGGAGAACCTTTAAAATTTCAAAGCCACTTTGAAAAGCATGTTTTCAGCCACAGTAATTTTGACTGAGACTTTTCTACACATATTATAAAAGGAACTGACTGATTCTACATTGGAGGCACTGAATGTAATCCCTTTAAGACAACCACCTGAGCTAGCAGAAAACCTCAGAGCAGCCCCAGAACATTCAAAAATTGTACAGTCTTGTTGATATATCTGTTCTTGGGACATCATCTCTCACACACTGGCCACCTGGGAAATGTTGGGAAAGATTTTATGGACCGATTCAGCATCAAATGGTGAAATGACTTCAGAGTGCAGTGAAAGATAATTGTACCTACACCAGCTTTAAACAAGCTCACTCCAGCTAAAGAGGCTGTCTACCTGGCAATATCTGCTTTGAGGAAATGAAGATGTTGCCTGGGCTGTCACTCACTCAAACAGATCATCCAACACCCCAGGTTTTTATTGCTGCTAAGCCTTTGCAGCCCTGTTGGCAGAAGTTGCAAGAGAAGTATTAAATCAATGCAGTGTAAATCAGCTGGCCTATGTCCCTTTCCCTTGGAGCACTCCTCTCTTTGGAGGTTACGCAGATCCATCTGCACAGTGCAAGGTTTGCAGGGCTTCCCAGACCCTCCTCTGCTGCACACCAAGCTCCTGCTGGAACGAAGCCAACTGGTGAGGCTTGATCCGGTGGTACAGCAGCAGTGCTGACCTTGGCTCCGCTCTCTGCCATGAGCTACACACTTCCCATAAGTCATTAATTTCTAACTTTCTCCAGTCAGAAACTGAATGGCTGTAAAATAACCCATACTAAATTTCAAAAAGAGAATGAGATAAACCAGGAAGTCATCTTTCCTCACTGAGAGGATTTTCTCCCCAAGAACAAGTAGTTACAGTAGGACTGGTTCACATCTCATCTACACTGATTTCTCTTTGCTTCCTTTCTATATCCACAATTTTTTTTTTCTTTTCACAGAGAAAGTCCCCTCCAGCAGTTTTCCTTTCCTTTTTTTTTAATCCCATTTCCAAATTCAGATCTCTGACACTCTATATTCTTTAAATGTCTTTCCAGCTCTGGTGATGGATTCTTTCCACTACAAGCCAGGCATCAGGGATAATTGAAATAAAAAATAAAAAAAGAAAAGGAAAAATAAAAAGACAGAAAGAAAAAAAAGGTTAAAAGAAAAAGAGAGAAAAATAGAAAGGGAAATGGAAAAAGACTAACTCAAATAGTTTAAAAATATGTTACTTTTTTTTCCTCTTTTATTATCATGTTCATATACAATGGCCCATCACATCTGGTAAACCCTGGAGACCATGGGCCATAAAAATTAAATAATTGCACTCTGAAACTAAAGGCTTACCCATTCTGGTTAGGGACTGTGCTCTAATAATACTTTTTACTCTGCTAAATTCCCCTCATTTTCTTTGGACATCTCTTTTTTGGCATCTCTTGTTATCTCTTTTACAGAACCTAGCTAACAGACGTGCCATATAAACATACCACTGCTGTTATAGGATAAAGTACAGCCATCCAAGATGCTTCTGCAATAATGTGATGATTCAGAACTATTCGTGTGACTTACACACTGCCTTTCCCCACAGATATTTTATTTTGATCCATGGCTGTGTTTCCAGATTTTATCTTATTGCCACTTATAGTATTTGTTGTGTGGGTGTATTGCTCGTGAATAGAATCTAACTAGATTTACTTTGCAAATACTGTGAGCTTCAGCTGCGGTAACCGCTCTGAAAGTTACTATGCCTTATCGATGTGCAAATATTGTGTTCCTACCTACACTCTTTGTGCTGGTCTGCAGACTGGCTTTGGCAGTGCTATAGATATCCAGCCTGGTTAATGCAATGGCCTAGACTGAGAATTAGACTTCCCTACAGATTTGAGGAGCTGAAACTCTCCAAAACATGTCTGAGGCTTTAAAATGGCCTAACCAATACTCTGAGTGTGTGCACATTCGCCTGCATGAGCATGGCGTATATCAGTACGAAGGCACTTTATCAACAAAATTCCTTTTTCTCCTTTCCACTCCTCCCCCGTCTCCTCTGGCCACAGCTCAAGGGTATGTCAAAGGCCAGCTATAACCCATTAGAGGACTCAGAGACTCAGGAGCTTTACTTAGGATGTATGTTAAGGGAAATGGGGTGGCTACCTAGTTCAGAGAGTACAGAGCTGATCATTTTCTTCAACCAATGAGGAATTTCCCTTCCCCCATCTTTTTTCTTTCTGTTCTGCTCCTATTACAGTTCCTGTCAGTACTAGATAAAAGAGACCATTAATTCTGGTAGATAGCATGGAGGAACTAGGAATACTTGTTCCTCATTACAGCATTAGACTTAGCAGTCCCCAGTTATGAAATGCTGCAGAGGGGTCACAACAGGAAGTACAAGCAGCAGCAGTGAGTAAAATAAAAGCTTTCCTTCCTGTTCTAAGATTTCAGAACTTCCTCGTCTTCCAGCTCAAAATCCTCTTACAACTGTTGCATTTATTTAAGGGATTTTTTTTTCTTTTTCGGATTTCTGCCTGGGCCGCATTAAGGACCCACCACCTGCTCACATTTACTGGCATCCTCAATTTGCATCGAAAACAGGCAGAAGGAAAATAAAAAATGCAGCTTAATCAATCCTCAGAGGAGACCTTGAAGGCACTGGTCAAAGGTCTGCAGACTGTGTGAGGTTCTGCCTCCCCTGGCTCCCCCTGAGCCCCTGCCATAACCCTCTGTCTTTCTGCCGAGCATCATTTCTCTTTTTCTAATTAGACATGGTACTGCCCTTCAAGAAGGCAAAAAATGTTACAGCTTATTGAATATGTACCTGTTGAATCCTGCAACACAATTTAATTAAAATTTGATAGGATTTGGAGGCAGTTTGTCCATTTTGAGGCAGAACAAATACAAATTGTCTGATAAATTCTTCTCAAAACTTGGAAGAGGAATTATTTTCAACGGAGTACAAAATCTGCATCAGATCCTGTTCATTTTATTTTATGTGAGCTTTCAAACTGTGAATGGAATGACATAACAGAGCAAGGCAAGCAGGATCCAAACTATTATTTTCATTTCTCTGAATATCCCTGGTCCTCATTCATCAAAAGTCCTAAGGACGTTTTGGCCAATGCAGGCAGCGAGTTGAAGCACGGAGCTGTACCAGAGCAGTTCAAATTACTTTCATGGTTAAACACTTGCTCAGCTTAAGTTCAGAGTAGCTTCTGAGGTTTAGTCTTCTCTACCAGGCAATATCATTGAGAAGAGATGGTTGTTTTCAGCTTTTACACAGATTAATATGGGCTGGCCCATAATGTTTTTTCAGTTAGGCAGATCACTGTACATGGAGCTTCTCATACTGCACAGGCAGAGCAGAAAGCAACAACCCGCGTGGGCTGAATCTCTTTTCTCTCTGCTGTGAGTATTTGCATGGGTAGAGATGCAAGGGCTACTGTGTAAATCCTGGGAAGATGGGTGAAAAGCAGGTTCCCAAACATATCCTGCCTGCTTACCACCACTGGTAGCAGCAGTAAGGGTGGGCTGCAGATCCAAGCCTGTGGACTGTTTGGGAATGGGGAAATAAAAAAAAAAAAAACCAAAATGTCCAAGCTTTATCCTCAGCTGAGGAAATTCTGAGAAAGTTAATAACTGAGCCCACTCCCCAGACAGCTGGCGCCCTGCAGACAAGCTCCCTGTCCCCCCATATACTTCTTCAGCGCTCAGCTTTTGTTTCAGACTACTGTAGCTGCTCCAGCTGGAAGAGCCCTCAGGGCCTCCGATTGCAAAGCAACCTCTGCAGCTCTTGGATTTTGTGGCTGTCAGGGCCTGAGGCCTGGTGATCATCACCTTATCAGGCTCTGCATGCAAGATGCAAAGCAAAGGAAGGGGGAAGGGAACGTGATATAGCAGCTTTTCAAGGTTGCTCAGCAGCTATTGCTAGACCAGAAATGCTGATCCAGTGACTGTTTCTTTGCCTCTGTGAACCAGGTAAAACAGAAAGGCTTGAAAAGGGAAGAGACAAACCCACCACTCTGCCTTAGGACAAACCCACCACTCTGCCTTAGGAGACAGGATTAAAAAATGCACCTCGCAAGGATTAGCCTTCTTCAGGCTCCATCTTTAGATAGGCAGCAGTGCCCATGGGCTAGGAGAACTTCAAAAGAAGGAATCAATAGAAAATGTAAATAGTATTTCCTTCAAAGATCAGTGTACCAGTGCCCAAGGCCTGAGGATTTGATCAACAAATTTGAGCACATTACACTGCAAGCATTCCCTTCCTTGGGTTGGACCATTGCCTCGGATTTCATAGCCTTTAAACTACATGTTTCATACACCTCCACCATCACTCATACAAACACAAATTTAAGAATGGGCATTCACATTTCAAACAGCTGCTCTACTTGAAAATGGTACTGCCTGGCTGCCCATCCCTGCCCCAGTGGTGAAATCGCTCCCTGCACTCCCAGGCACCTACAGAAGGAGGGTTTGCCTTATCTCTTCCTCATCCTTTAATACCAAATCATCTGGGTTAGCTCACCCTGCTGAGGAGGAAGAGGCTGACTTACAGGAATCCCAGTGCTGTGAAAATTAGGCTATTAGAAAATGTTGCAAATATGTTCTACTGCTAAATGAGTCAAAACATCATATTAAAATATCATCTGTAAAGAAAAAAGGTTCCTGGTTGTTTATTATAGTTGTTTCAATACAGCCTCAGACTTGATCCCAGTTTTTCACAGGATCCCTGCTTGTGTATATAGCTTTTTTATGAAAATTTGCAAGATTTGTGTGTCTCTGCAGATTTAACCTTACACGAAGAGTTCAGTGACTACATTTAAATTCAACACTGGAAAATGTCCAGCCATTCAGATACTTGCAGTGTTCCAACATGCAGTTTATCTGAATGTGAAAAAATAAAAATAGTTTTCCACATAGTTCCTCTATGGAACTATGGAAAAACCTGGGAAAAAAAAAAAAAAAAGAAAAAAATAGCAAACTACAGACAAAATAGTAGAACTATACAACACAACTGCATTAAAAAATAATGGATCTTTCCTAAGATAAGCACTTGCCTGCAAAATTTCAGCTGAGCAGTAATCTCTGTGTATAGACTATTTTTTAGCACATATAAACATTTGAAATAATAGAATTTTAAAGGTCAGCACACAATATGCCCATTAGGAAGATGTATATGCTTATCTATGGAATGCTCACTACTTTCAACCAATAGCTTCAAAATACTCTTTATTTTCAGTTATCTTTTCCCCCACACCTTTGCACTTGTGGATATCCTTCAACATTTTTATGAATTTGTGTGCTTGTGATTCTGAATTAAAAAAACCCTTTTCAATCTAAACTGAAATAGATTGAATTAAGCCTGGGCTGCACCAACATTAGCATGTAAATGATACTCATAAAATCAGTGCGATGTTTATTATAAAAGGTATTGAAACAGAGTGCAGTATATTGCAGGTTTAATATACTAGATTTTTGTTCCAAAATATTATTTCCCTTGTATTCCTTTTACATAGGGATGTATTATACTTTTCTGCTGAGTGTTTCCCTTAATTAGATTTATAAAGTATCATTTTTGTAGCTGATATTGCTTTCATACAAGGATGCCTTTTAACAGATGCTTTGCAATTACTCCTCACCAGCAATTATTTTTGGTGATATTTTTCTGCCACTTAACTATTCAACTAGACATATGTAAAGATAGGACACACCTCACCACGGAATAAACTGTGTTTTAAGGTGTTTATGCAATCGCATTCTGCCTAGAGACACCTTGAACTAATTTTGAACTCCTGAAAAAAGAGGGAGGCGAAGAAAGACCAGACAGCATGGTGAACAAACTGATTAAAAGGGCAATCCAGAACAACAGTTCAGGTCCCACTTCCTAATGTATACTGATTTCCAGTTCATTTCTGTGATCACCAGCTTCAAAAGTTATGATGACTCTGGCAATTCTTCTTCATTTAAGAAATAAAAAAAGGAATATATGTATATTCACTCCTTTCACAGTCTGTCGGTCTGTTCATATGGATGTCCTAAAAAAGTCTCATTGCTCGAGTGCTTCTTTTTTTAATGTGCTTCAATGCACATATGTTGGCAATCACCTTGTGTGAGCTCATCCTATCTAATAAACTAGGCAGGACCAGGCTAGTTCAGATTTTGCGTGATACCTATGAGAAAGCCCTAGAGCTAAGCATAAGAGAAAGCATAAGTCATTGTTTGTCATGGGATCAACCTGTATTTGAATCATTTAATTACTTACAGATGAACATGCAGGCTGGATGACTGCATCTAGACTTGCACACTCAGGTGCAGCTCATATGGAGATGAAATTCAGCCCGCTCCCCCAGTGTTTGCTGCCAGGGCACACAAAACCCCAAGTATGTGCATATCCAAACCAGGATACTTGTTTAGGACTGCTGGGGGAACAAGGGTGTGGGGCTCAGTACTGACTGAGTCTGAGTCCTCCCCTACCCCACAGTCACTGTTAACTAATAGAAGAGCTTTAATTCAGACTGATCCAAAGATACTGGCTTTTTTTTTATAAGCCATAGCAGTCTTTTTATCATCCCAGCTCAGATGCAAGGGGGTGCTACAAGGTCAATTTCACAGGTTTTAATATAGAAAACAAGAAATCCGGTCACCGTCCTAGGTCTTTGTATTAGCAATGAATTAATTAGGTGCCAATCAAGATACTTTTCTCTACCCTATTTCTGCAGAAAGTTGCCTTTCCCCTCTTCTAACAGTCCTGTCTAATCTGATAGGGAAAATCTGTTCATGGTCCTTAATCTGGTAATTGGTTTAACCTTGAGCAAATCCGTAAAGCATATCAATCAAACCCTCACCAGTACCTGTCCAGCTTCTCATCTCTAGCTATGGCAAGCAGCTGAGGCTACAAACAAGGACAGAAGTCTGCCCATATGCCTTTTCAAAACTGTTTACTTTTTAAGGAGGGAGATAGCAGGTAAAGTTTCACATGCTGAATTTCTAAATCCAGGATTGCCTGTGTCACTAGTGGTATCTGTTAAATTAAATTGTGCTTCTTCCTCTTCAGTGTTTACTTCAAGAGTAAGGAATTTAGAGGAAATAATCCTCTTCTTTCCCAACTTTTCTACTGCTAAACTGCATTAACCAAGATTCAGTAATCTCATCTTGTTAGTTAGACCTCCATTCCCAGGGGGCATAGAAAAAAAAGTGCAAAGGCAAGTCCTCTTGTAATAACTAGAGGAAGGTTTATGTAGGAAGCTATTAAATAAAAAGTGAGGAGACCTAAATAAGATTTTATTGGCTATATATATTTTTTTCTGTAACTTTAGAATGACTGAAGTCAAGCTATTTCTGCTGAGTAAATAATGAGAATAAAAAGCTATTGTAAAGAATGCATGGGATAAATATCTTAAAAATAGAACTTCAGTAAAATAATTGTTCTGTAATTGTGTAGCAATTGAATATGATCTAAATATTCTTGAATATTCTGTGATTCTGTAATGGAAAGCCATATGATTTAATCTCTAATAAATTCTTATAAATTGTTGTATAGCAAAATATTTTCTAAAGCCCCTTCCAGCCTCATCTATTTCTCACTCTCCTTATAAGAATTGGAAGTAAATCAGTTTTGTAACTGTTTAAAAAAAATACTGTTTAAAAAAAAAAAAGTGAGAATTTTGAAACAGCTAATCTTCACAGGATATTAGAGTCATAAATTACTTTTAAAAAGCTTGAGACAAGAATCAACTATCCAAATCAATAAATTATTCAGTTTTGTGGAACTATTTCTAGAGGCTGTTATTAGTGGGGAAAATTCTTATTGAGACTTAGTCAATGAGTTCTTCTGACACTGCTATATTCTGACTATTAATACCCCAAGCAGAAATTTTGTCAGATGTATTTACAGAAAAAGTATTCAGGCTATCTGCATCTTGCCAGACATATTATGAAAGGAAATGGATTTTGCATACAGCGCTATTATGTCTGTGAAAATTGTCATCAAATATCCACTGAAAGCACTGTCATTCTTCTGTTCAGTTGTATATTTATTTTCTAAGCTACTCATGAAGTGCTACAATCAATTGCTTTTTCTTTAACTAAAAATATCATTCAGTGAAATTCTCACATCATTTCATATTAAAAAAAACTAAAATATTCAGTTTTATGGCTAAAAAGTATAGGTTTATAGATGCATATGTAGTTTGACAGCTCTGGACATGGGCAGAAATACAGAGGTGACTTTTGTGGGCAGTTGCTTGCAATGCTATCTGTCCCTATCTTGCAAAAACACTTCTTAATGCTCTTTCCTGACAGGCCAGAAGGCAGAAAGTGTAGCCTAGTTGAAATTTAGGGTTCAAATCGTCAGACCTCAGCCTTCCTCCTGTCAAGCAGGAGTTTTCCTCACTTTTCCCCTGCCAGGCTTTTTCATTTCTTTACTAGTTCTAAACAGTGCTTTAGCAAGCAAAACGGAATCTATTGCTACTTATGTTTTCTATCCTTCCCCTTTACACACATGTCCTCTCCTATTACAAAATATCATTTCTTCGGTGATAACCTGATGCAGGAAAGACTTTAACACACTTGTACCCATGGAAAGCTTTGGAACCAGAAATGACGCTTTCCCTTATCCCCTTCAGAGGCAGCTGGCCTCTGAATCCATGATTCTGTCATGAATCCATGATTCATGAAGCCATGAATCCATGATTCTGACACTCGGTGCAACTCTAGTGTTTCAACATGCATGTGTCCTCCCGGTAGAAGAAAGCTCTTGACTGCACCCAGACCAATGCAGGCAGATCTTCAGGCTCTCTTGAGAGGTGTTGTTGCCACGGCAGCTCTGCTCTCAGCATCGCGTGCCTATCTCTCAGGGGTGCTGTCACACCTGGCAGAAGCAGTGCGAGCAGTACAAATGAAAAAGGCAGAAATCTGCAAAGCAGAGAACACCAAACAAGAGGAGGGCAGCAGGAGGGTAGGCTGCCAGGAGAGCGCTGTGGCGCTGGACCTGTTTGGCTGGGCTGGTGTGGCACAGGCTGCAGTGGTGCCTGTAAATCGCCCGGCTGGCATAGCAAAGCAGTGAACTGGCTTCAGCCTCCACTCATGTTCACTGCGTTGGATTGCTCGAGAGCTCTGTGGTTGTTGCACTGGGAATAAAAATAGCTTTTGCTCACTCAGCGTCACTTAGTTCAGCCCCTTGGTATGCTTTTACTTGTGCTGAGGGCAGGACCAAGCCTTAATGCTTTGATCCTGAACTGCTGAAGTTGAAAATCACTCTAGTGAGCGCAGGCTCTAGCGAAGACACAAGCTAGCCCAATAAAAACGAGTGAATGCAAATGTTCCCATTACATGTGACAAAAATGCATGTTATTCATGTATTTCAGTGGGGTGGATGGAAAATGGAGTGCGGGGTTGAGTTCACAGATTAATACATGTGGATTTAGCAATGCAGCTGGCCAAAGAGACGTGTCTATTTTTCAGCACCTCCCCTATCTGTACTGACTAGTTTTCCATTAATGGCAGTGGGAGCTTAGACATTCCTCACACACATAGACATACCTGCACTCTATATGCCTAAATATAGGCATCTGGAGCTGAAGCCCATCTCAGACGTAGGATTTGTCCTATTCTAGTTTTATTTCTTCATTAAATGGCCACTGGTGGTTACCATCATGGGCCCTTGCTACATCACAGAGCCTAAGCGAGTAGTGACCGAGCACCAGGAGGAGGCTGGAGAGCAGTGGGTGGGAGGCAAGTGAGTGCTCCTCAGACGGGACAAATTGTCACTGAGATCATTGGGCTGCACGATGGGGCCAGCAGAAAGGCTGCACAGATGGTTCCTGCGTGTGTGCAGCCACTGTGCAGCACAAGGACAGAGCAGGGCAATAAAAGCAGCAGGAAGGAGGAGGGGAGAAGCCACAACAGGGATGTTTCCTCATGTGGGTTGCACGCTGAGAGCCACCTTCCTCCTCGCCACACTGCTACCAGATCTTGATGCTAAATACCGCAGCATGAAGGCAACAAATTAGAAGTTCTCATTTGTTTCATGTGATAAAATACTGTTTTGATAAACTGTGCAACCTTATTATAAACTAGCAGAACAGCTGCTGAGGTGGAAGTGAGAAACAGGGAGAGACTGCTTTCTGTGCAAATTTTAGGTGTTACGTTCATGTGATGAAGAGCTGCAAGAGGAAAGTGAAGGAGGGAAATACTGGAGGATAACAAGGAGTTGCCCCTGATTCCTGGACATTCAGATGCCACTTGCGGATCACAGAATGGTGGCAGCTCTGGATTCATTTTTATGGAAATCCTAAGCTCATGTGCATATGTCCATTTTTTATTTGGGGTAAATTAAGAACAATTTAATGATTTGGATATACCTTTGGAAAAAGACATCTTTGATTGCAAATCTTTGCAAATGAAGTTTCTCCACAAATTTCTCTCTTCTTTTCTTTTTTTCTAAAATACAGCTAGCAGCACTAAAAAACTGCAGATGTTTCTCACTTCCTCTAGTTGTTGAAAAGAGCTATTTGAAAGTGTGTGCTGTGGGGAACACAGTCACTTCCTTACCATGTTTGGCCAGAGAAAGAGACTGTACTAAACCCGGAAGTTCTGATTATTGTGCTCCTTATGAAAATATATTAAACATCTACTTTGCCTTCCTGCTGTTTCTTTTTTTTTTTTGCTTTGCTTTCTTTTTTTCTTTGTTTTCATTTTTTTCTTTTCTTTTCTGTAAGAGAAGATTTATATTTAGATGTCGTATTGTTAAAAAGGAAAAAGCTGAGCTGTCTCTTACTTGTGTCAACAATTTTATTTGACAGACTAGAATTCTGCAACTTGGATGAAACTGGCTAAAACACAGCACAAGCTTCAGCAAATACTTTCAGTGCATAGAAGTGAAGTAATCAAAGCACCATAGTCCCCAATGAATGCTTGCTTAAGTGAGTTTATATTATAACAGCTACAAAACAATTAGGATATGAAAGGATCGAACATGAGAGCAGTAAACTCTGAGTAAAGGAGTACTTTAAAAAATAGTGCGTTTATTACTGTTTACATGAGAATGAAATTAAAATGCAACCATTTTCCTTTTCAAATATAGCTCTGCTGGGGTGTGTTGCTAGCTGAATATCACTTTCGAATGCCAGCTAGCGAAGCTGCTACTTATGTCTGCTTTTTTTTTCCAGCTCATGACGGGTCACTGTCTCGAGGAAGTCAAATCAGACTCACACCTTGGGGCAGAACCTTTTACATGCAAGTAACATGGCATGTGTATGAACGCCCAGGGTCTGCATCCTGGGATGCTGGCGCCCATTTGGCACAAGGAGCTGGTCCCCCGGAGCATCCATTTTGGGGCTGAAGCACCCAGGGCTTTGACCCTTGTGCTCTGGGTTTTGCTGGCTCCACCAATGTGGAGTGCGAACCAGAGCAGGCCTCAGGCTGAATCCCCCCGAGTAGTTGTGACAACTGAGCAAGAAGGTAAGCGAAAGCCACTGGCTCTTGTCACACTACACGCCTCCTCCTAGCTGTGCTGGATTGTTGGCTGTGGCTCTCTTGCTGCACGAGTCTTGCTGGAAACACGCTCTGTGCCAGCACAGCTAGGGATGGAGGGAGCAGAGGTGGATTTTTGGACATGCTCCCAGGCCTCCTGTCACAGCGTGCGTGCCTCCCTGCTGCACATGCATCCCACTTTTGCAGGAAATGTGCTTTGCTCTGGGTACCCCTGTGCCTAACACATAATGAAGCGGGTGAGGAAGATGCAACGTCCCACGTAGCTACGGGTGCCCATGACTCATCCCTGTTCTGGCTCGCTGCTCTTGTGCCGGGCCGCGAGGTCCCCATCACTGCACAACACCGGGCAGTGCAACAGGAAGCCTGCAAGAGATGAAATCTGCCCCTTTCCCAGGGACGGCCATGTGTGTGTGAGGGTTTCTCCTCCCACAGCACCGAGGCTTGTTGAGGTTGGCTCTGCTGCGTTGCTCATTTCAGAAACACTCAGCCTGAACGCATCCTCCGCTATAGAATATAGGCTACGGTCTGTCATCTGCCACCCGCCGACCCTGCCGTGCCCTCCCCCC